>CAJHQP010000979.1:0-138645 GCA_905132765.1 Moricandia arvensis
TAATCAATTATTTAAAATTCTAATCACAAACCAAATTTAAAGATAAAAATTAAGTTATATATAACACAAAATTTTTTTAAATACATTATATACTTTCACATGTATATTTTAATTTACATGAAATTAATAGGAAAACAATCATGTGCTAACTCGTGGTTTTGACATTAGTTATATATATCTATACTATTATTTGCGAAGTGATTTTTCGCAACGGAGCTCTCACGTTAAAAGTTAGAGAGGTTAATATCTTTTATGCCCTTAAGAAATAATATATATAAATTATTTAAATATAAAAACGAATTTTAATTATTTTTAATATATATAAATTATTTAAATATAAAAACGAATTTTAATTATTTTTATCTTATAAATGATTAAAATTAATAATAATAAGAATTATCCAAAATCTAAAAGTTATTTAAAATATAAAAAAAAGATAATTCTGATATATATTGTGTTGTTATCAAAAAATAATCTTTTAATAAAAAGATAAAATTAAATAACAGAAAACACATAACTAAATATTTTTCGCAACGGAGCTCTCACGTTAAAAGTTAGAGCGGTTAATATCTTTTATGCCCTTAAGGAATAATATATATAAATTATTTAAATATAAAAACGAATTTTAATTATTTTTATCTTTTAAATGATTAAAATTAATAATAATGAGAATTATCCAAAATCTAAAAGTTATTTAAAATATAAAAAAGATAATTCTGATATATATTGTGTTGTTATCAAAAAATAATCTTTTGATAAAAAGATAAAATTAAATAGAAATCTTTTATCAAAAAAGAATTTTTACATTAAAAATCAAATAAAAATAAAAATAATAATTATCTTTATAGTTCTTAAATTAGTATTGTATATATTGATAAACAATTTTATAAAAAAGTTATGCCCGCATGTGCGGGCAACCCAGCTAGTATATATATATATATATATATATATATATATATATATATATATATATATATATATATTAATTCATGTTTATATATGTATATCAGTTTCATTTTGTATATCTACAATAATTAGGTTTAACTTTGTTTTTGAGATAAAATTTGGATTTAAAAAAAACATGTGAGACTTATTTTGTTTGACTTTATAACATATTATAAGAATTGGATGTTAACAGTTACTTAAATGATTGTTTCATAAATTAAATTTTTATATATCCGATAATGATATTAGTCATTATTTCACTTGACAGTTACAACTTGTTTTAAAAATAGATTATCTTAGAATTTTTATATTTACACGTACGGATAAAAGTGTAATTTATTCTTCAAAATAATAATTCATAAATAATAATTTTGAAGATAATAAAAATATTATATTATAATATTAAATGAGACATATATTTCTTTGGAAAGTAAAAATATTAAAATATATTATGAATAAATTTGTTATAAATATATTTTAATGAAACTTTAAGAGATTAAATATTTCAAGGATATATTTTGTAAAATATATGTTAGGCAAAAATATATTCATGCAATGTTTTGGGGAAATTTGTCAAATATGCCTCACGACTAGATTTTAAATACAAAAGTGTGTCACAAATTAAATCAAATGTAAGGGGGTGGTATTGGATCAAAAAATTTAAAAGAATTCAATTGAGGATATAAAAAATAGCCTTTAAGGTATTTTAAAGGATTTGATAAGAATTTCAACTTACCGGTCCAATTCTGATGTTTTAGATTTTGAAAGAATTCAAATAAATTTGATCATATCAATTCCTCTAAATTCTACAAATTAATCTTTTTACACAAAGAGAAAAATTAATAAAATTTGACAAACAAAAACTTTAATCATTTTTATTTTTATATAAAAGAGAAAAATTATTAGAAAAAAGTGAATAAAAATTTTGACTAATGAAAAATAGTAATAGTCGAACAAATCATGTATGATTATGTAAATATGTAGCCATTTATAAGAAAGTTTAACAAAAACATAAATTACAACAAAAAATATTTTATAATCATTCATCTAAAAATAATAAAATATTTTTAAATTTATAGTGAAAATTATGTTTTCAAATCTTTTATATTATACTGATTAATAATTTTGACGTATATATCTGATAGATAAAAAAGTATAAAGAATCATTTTCAAATTCCAGCCTAAAAGCTCGGAATTGGTTCTTTACAATTTTTATGAAATTTTTCATTAAATTCCATTAA
Organism: Moricandia arvensis; assembly: GCA_905132765.1. NCBI lineage: Eukaryota > Viridiplantae > Streptophyta > Magnoliopsida > Brassicales > Brassicaceae > Moricandia > Moricandia arvensis. The sequence continues at coordinate 2,187 of CAJHQP010000979.1, forward strand.
AATACAGTTACTACAAAATCCAACAAAAATTGAATAACACAAACATTTAATGGAATTCGAAATACACTAAATCCAATAACACAAGAATTGATAAGAAATAGTGAAATTCTTAATTGAATAACACAAGAATTTAATAGAAAATTCAATTCCTTTGAATTCATTTCAATTCCTAAATCCAATACCTCCACCTAAAAGTAAACAAAAAAGTTAATGAAATTACAACAAATCTTTTATGCCTAAACAAAAGCCTTGTATTGAGTTTTACCATTATAACCCTCCGCATGAGAAGACTTCTCCAAGAAGACTTCCATATAAATATTCTCTAAGAAGACTTCCATATAAGTCTTCTCTAAAAAGACTTCCATATAAGTCTTATCGTACAATAGACCTTCAAAATAATTTAAAATTTTCAAAAAACTATTAATATGGAAAAAATTGAAATCATGTAACTCTAAATATTTATAAATGATGTAAACTCAAATTTACTAAAATTGAATTGTTTTCAACACAGATGAGTGAATATAGATTGAGTCACGATAATATTTGGTTTAAGTTTTGATAACATATGTTGTAGTATTGTTGGTATTTTTAGGGTTGATTTTGAAATCTTATCTTTTAATTTGACAAATATGTGTTAGTGACTATCTAATAATTTGATTTTCTTTCATGTTTAAGGAAGTGTTTTTGCTTAGGTATTTTATTATAGGATTTTGGAATACTAAGTCTTCTAATATATATGCACTACAAGACTTCTTGGAAGACTTCACAACAAAGTCTACCATTTTTTGCTTAAGTTTTAGGTTTCTGGCATCATCATTAATTTAGGAATTTAGGTTTCACGTCTGATACGAAGTCTTCCAGAAATCTTCCATAAGTCTCTCATGAAGTTTTCTCATGTATTAGATCTTAAAAATAATTTATAAATTTTATAAAATAAATTTTGATAGGGAAAAAATCCAAATCATGTAATTATAGACATTTTAAAATGATTTAAATTTAGATTAACTAAAATTGAATTATTTTTTAACATAGGCGAGTGAATGTAGATTGAATTATGATAGTATTTGGTTTAAGGATTGGTAACATATGTTATAGTATTATTTGTATTTTAGGGTTAGATTTTGGAATCTTAACTTTTTAAAAACAAAAATTAAATTCGACATATATGTATTTAGTTTTGTGTATATTAAACATTTTATAAGTTGATTTTAAGTTTCATGAAGTGTTTTTTGCTATTTAGTTAACTATTTAATTTTAGGGTTTGGAAGACTTCATAAGAATCTTTCAGGAATTATTCTAATGCATTATGTTAGAAAACTTCTTAGACGAATAGTAAATTTGGTGTTTAGAAAACAGTAATTTTGGGGTTTAGAAGACTTCTCTAGAATTTTTCTAAACCAAAAATATATAACCTAATTGAAATTTTTGTCTTGTTATATAATTTTTTTTACAAATTCTCTCTCTTCTGTCAAATGACGGCAACAAAAATATAATGTTTCTCACTCTAAACTTTCCAACCTATTTCTAATCTCTTTGAACTTAAAAACACCAAACTTTAAATCTAATTCGCATTTTTTTCTTATATCTTTCTCACTAATTTATCTTGTTTTTGAAGGTTTTTTATTACATAGTTCTCATATTTTCCTCCTTCAATAGTAGACCTATAAATTTTGAAATGTACTTTTATGTGTTTTATATGTTAGATTCTAAAAAATTATAGAATCAACCCAATGTGACTGTTTTATTTATTATTTAAGCATAAAATATTTTTGAAGTTTTTCTCTGTTTTGAAATCATTTGAATATTTTTGAATATGGAAATATTTTTAGATTTGAGTCAGACTTTGGAAGACTTCTCAGAATAATTTCAGAAGACTCAGAAAATTTCTCAAGAAGTCTTATGAACCAAAAATATTTAACCTAATTGAAATTTTTGTCTTGTTATATAAAGAGAATTTACACATTATCTCTCTTCCTATCAAATGGCTGTAACAAAATTATATTTTTTCTCACTCTAAAACTCTTCAATCTCTTTCTAATGTCTTTGAACTTGCAAAAAAAACAAACTTCAAAGCTATTTCTTATTTTTTTCTTATATCTATCTCACTAATTTATCTTGTTTTTGAAGGTTTTTCATTACATGATTCTTATCTTTCACTTCTTCAAAGGTAGTATAAAATTCGGTGATGTAATTTTGTGTGTGTTTATATGTTAGATTCTAAGAAGTTATAGATTTAACCTAATGTGATTGTTTCGTATATTATTTAAGCATAAAAATTATTTTTGAAAACTTTCTCTTATTTGAAGTCATTTGAATGTTTTTAAATATGAAAAAAATTTCAGATATGCGTCAAAATTTGGAACACTCTTAGAAGACTTCTCAGCTGACTTTTTCGGAAATTTTCTAATGCATTTTATGCTAGAAGACTTGCCAAGAAGTCTTCGAGAAGTCTTCCGAAGTCTTTTGCTAAAGTGGTACAAATTTTGGATATGTATTTTTGTGTGTTTTCTATATAAGATTCTAAAAATATAGATTCAATCTAATGTGACTGTTTTGTTTAATATTTAAGCATATAAATAGTATTTTTGATAATTTTCTCTATTTTGAAGTCATTTGAATATTTTGAATATGCAGAATTTTTCAGATCTCAGTCAGACTTTGGAAGATTTCTCGGAAGATTCTCGGAAGACTTCTTAGAAGACTCTTGGAAGACTAATGCATTGTATGCTAGAAGACTCCCAAGAAGTCTTCTGCCCAAAGTGGTACAATTGGATGATATCAAGTAGAGTTCAAGCTTATCTATGTCGAGGAATGATATCTAGCTCTATGTGTAATAGTTGTGTTTATGGACTATTTTATGATTTGTATGAGTACTCTTTTAGTTGTGAATTATTTTGTAACTTGAAGAGATGTTAATGAAAAATATTTGGTAAATATGTTTATTTTACAATATTATGTTACCAAAAGTACTTAATATTATTGAAGTTATTGACATTCTCTCTAATCATAGCAAAACACAACAACACAAAATTTTAGTCAAATTTACTAAAACTAGGAGAAAAAACTTCTCAAACTTAGTTAAACTCACAAAAGATCAAAATTTAATTTAAAATGAAAGTTGAAATTTTATATCTCATGAAAGTAAAAATTATATCTTATAATTTAAGAAGACACATTAAACTACATGACTTTGCTATTCTTGAAGTTACTTAACACTTTTAAAAGTTAAAAAACATACTCTAAAGTTACTTAAAACTCTTGAAAATCTAACGTAGAAAACTTCTCTAAAAGTCTTCTCTCATAACACTTCTTAATAATTCTTCTCGGATTCGCTAGAAGCATTAGTAAACATGAATGATTGTAACATTATAATTATCACTAAATAAATTATGAATTTCATCCAGGAGCACCAATATTGACTAATACACATGAATCAACAAGAAAATAGTACAAAATCATTTTAAGTTTTGGAAAAATTGAAGTTTAATAAAGATTGACAGAAAATATTTCTTACCCAAACGGAATATTTTTTAAGAAGTCTTCTCTGAGAAGGAAGACTTCGTAAGAAGGTTACTCAACAACATGCATATTGAAAAATCTTCCTTTGTAAATATTGGTTTACTTTTGAATTTAAAAATTTATCGAAATTAAGTTTTCTATGATAAACAAGTTAGTTTTGCTATTGACCAAAGTGGTGCACATATTTTATTTTATCTAATAGAATTCTTCTTACGTTCACATGAAATCTTCTCACTTTCGCAAGAAGTCTGTCTCGGTTACTTTTGTAATTGACTATATTTGATTTTTTGAGAGAAGACTTCTCTAGTAACTAAAGGTTTGACTAGAAATCCGGAATAATTTGAGAAGTCTTCTCATTAATATTACATATTTTACTATTAATTGTCAATTGCAAAAGTAACCTACGCAAACTTCATACGACAGTTAGAAGACTTCATCTAACAGTAAAGAAGACTTTCCAAGAAGTTTTCTCCAAGAATACTTCTCGGGAAATCTTCTATAGAAAGTCAAATTTATGACAAATTTCGGTCAATTACAAAACTAACTTATTTATCCGAGAAAACTTCTCGAGAAATCTTCTCGTTCTTTTAACAAAGAAAAGTTAGAAGATTTCAATTGCAAAACTAACATATGCATTGACCAGAAGACTTCTCTAGGACTCTTCTCGATCGAAAAACTTCTAGAAAAGTCTTCTTTGCTAACAGATCTGGAAAAAATGATTTCAGGCATTGAATTTGTGAGAGAACTTGCTTACCTTCTCCAAACACATATAACTTCACCGCAAAAGTGATCCATTTATTAATGACCAAAAATTATGACTTCAATGTTTCTATCAAACTTACACAGTTTGGAATCAAAATCTTGGTTTTTTCGGAAAACAAAATAGAGAGAATGTGAAAGAGATGTGATTTGTGTTAACAAGAAATGAGATAGGAAGAGTAAGAAGGATTTTTTAGTGCATTATGATATTCAAATTGGTTGTTCATGATGGTTGGTGTATTGATGGCAATGACAATATTATAAATAATTTGTGAAGATGAGGAAGATAGAGTAAAACACTCATTTCAAAAAAAATTTCATTTTCATGAATAACTCAAACTTCTAGTATAAATAAGGAAAATAAAAGTTTCTAAAAAAACATGGATTAGTTTTAGGGTTAACTTGAAGTTTTGAGTAATATTTGAAAAACTCCCATGTTTTTTAAAAAGACAGTTAATAACGATTTACAAAACAATGATGTTATTTCAAATTCATTATTAACCACAAATAAATTGTTGGAATAAGTTGGGAAAATTGCCAAAAATGACTCAAAACTTGATTTGAAATGCAAAAGTAAACTCAAACTTGAATCAAATGCAAAAGTAACCTAAAAGGCTATTGAAATTACAACCAACCCCTTGTGAACAAACAAGAAAAACAAATTTTGTTTTACGTTTCTAACCCTCGCAAGTCTTCTGTCCAGACGACTTTCAAGTAAGTCTTCTGGAAGACTTACTTGAAAGTTGTCTAGTATAGTTCTTCTTAAAAATATATTAATTTAAAAAAAATATTTTGATAAGTGAAAAATTGAAATCATGTAATTAACATATGTTTTAAGATATATAAATTAATATAAACAAAAGTTAAATTTTTCAGCATATATGAGTGAAAATAGTGAGTTTAAATATTCCCGCTTAAATATTTTAGTTTCCCGCTAAAAATATTTTGGTTTCCCTCTAAGTATATTAAATCTTCTGGACGACTTACTTGTAAGTCGTCTATCTTCTGGACGACTTACATGTAAGTCATCCTAATATTCCCGCTTAAATATTTTAGTTTCCCGCTAAAAATATTTTGGTTTCCCTCTAAGTATATTAAGTCTTCTGGACGACTTACTTGTAAGTCGTCTATCTTCTGGACGACTTACATGTAAGTCGTCTATCTTCTGGACGACTTACAAGTAAGTCTTCTATCTGGACGACTTACTGGTAAGTTGTCTGGACGACTTACAAGTAAGTCGTCTATACTCTGGACGACTTACAAGTAAGTCTTCTATCTGGACGACTTAATTTGTAAGTCGTCCAGAAGATAGACGACTTACTTGTAAGTCGTCCAGATAGAAGACTTACCAATAAGTTGTCCAGATAGAAGACTTACCAGTAAGTCGTCCAGATAGAAGACTTACCAGTAAGTCGTCCAGATAGAAGACGTATCAGTAAGTTGTCTGAGTCTTCTAGACAACTTATTTGTAAGTCGTCTTGACCAGAAGACTTACAAGTAAGTCTTCTACAGCCAGACAACTTACATGTAAGTCTTCTACGCGAACAGATCTGGAAAATTTTCAATTTAATACCATAAACTAGTGAGATGACTTCCTTAGCACACACAGTTTTCTACAACCACCCAGAACCTGAAACGAAGGTAACCCACCAAGAATAGTATGCTTGAATAGCTCTATTAACCATAAAATTTTTGCAATCAAAAGCTTGAGTTTTTTGGATGAATTTGGAGACAAAGTGAAAGAGATGTTGTTTTTAGTTCATAACAACTGAGAAAGAGAGTGTGTAAATCGATTTTAGATGCATTAAGAGCTTCAAATTGGTTGTTCATGGTGGTTGGGATATTGATGGCAATGGCAATCTTGTAAATACTTGAAGATGACAAGGTTGACAGAGTAAAAAAAGCTATTTTCGAAAAAAAAATTAATGGCATTTTTGTAAATAATGTGAACATGTGGGATGAATATGACAAAAGAAAAATAAAAGAGAAGGAGAGGTTAGTTTTGCATTTAACTTTGAGTTTTGAGTCAAATTTGCAAAAAGCCTGAATAAGTTTTTAAAATTTGCTTTGTGGTTTTTCAAAGAATATATAAATTATATAATTAATTGTGGTCATCCATCTATATATTAAAATAAAAATATATTATAGAACTAACATTTATGTGGTGCGTTGTTATATAATTTTACCTAATAAATATTACAATAAGTTATAAATTTAATAAAATGAGACTCATTATATTTTTTAAACCAAATAATTTTACTAGAAACAAAGCAAAATATATTTATTATAAAAATAAAAATCAATCCATAGAAATAACCAAAAGATAAAATAAATTAAATGTCTATATTTGTTTAAATAAAATTTAGTTGAAAATAATCTCATGTTTAAGAATTGCAGATAAATAACTATTCAGGGTATGACTGGGTTGTCCGCTATCACCCACAAACACAACTTTTATGGTTGGTAGCGGTTGTTGGCGTTTAGCAACAATCATAGAAAACGCTATAAACCTTTAAAATCCAAAAGTTGGTTCTAACTATCGTTTGTGGTTGCAGGAAGATAATATTGTTTCCAAAAAAATATATAAAATAAAAATATTTAATTAAAATTTTAAATTGAAATAATAGAAATACCAATATATATATATATATATTAGATTTTAATTTATATTATAAAAAATTTTAAACAAATTTGTTTTCTAATATTTTTTTTAAAAATAACAGTATAATTTTATAAATATAGTTTTTATATTTATTATAATAATATGATTTTTATAATTACATGATATGTAAATATTGTTAATTTATTATTTAACCACTGTTGTAGTTGTTAGTTAATTCGTTATAACTTATAAGTATCATGCAAACACAATAATTTTTAACTGATATACTAGTTGTCTAAATTTTTTAATAACGTTTAAAACTGCAATTACACACATCCACAAATGCGACAATCGTAATCGCTGCGGATACACCACTTAGACCTGCAGTAGAGTTACGAGCCATGTTGACAAACGCAGCTGCGACTATGATTATTTCCACGCGGACAAGTGATGCGACTTGGGCATATTCCACCAAAAATCAGGTTCTTAAGATTAGTTTTTGGATTTTAAATTATTAAATTAAAGTAATAGAATAATTTATCAATATAACTAACAATTAACAAGAAAACATGAAAGAATGTATTATAACAAAATATCCATGGTCGTCCATGAAAAAATTCAGAAAAAGAGTTAAATAATCTTGAAAAAGATCACGAAAATTATAATTTTAACCTTATTAAAAGAATTTACTCAGCGTCGAACACTGAATTTGATGGGTCTAAAAACTTTTATTAGAATTTACTTAGCGTCGAACACTGAATTTGGTGGGTCTAAAAGCTTTTGTTATCACTAGACCACTGTAATGTATTGGTCACTAGTCTAATCCAGCCAGTGCCACCCAACTCACCTCTAACGTAATTGCTAACATGGGTTACGAGTATGGTCTTGGACCTCATGGCTACCCGCAATTATGGAAATTTGGTCACATCATTGCTTTTTGTTGAAACATTCCTTATCCACGTATTAATATGAATTATAAACTACATTTGACTTGAGAATGAAAACATTCAAAAACTAATATGAATTACAACCATGTTTTGTGGCTTATCCTTCAGTACATTAGCTAGTACAATAATTCAATGGGAAAACGCATCTCACATGATGAGATATTTCTTCAAATAAAAATGCCTATAACGACAGAGTAAAAGATTTCTTAACTATATATATATGGTAATTTTGAAATTAAAAGAGTTATATGATAAATTTAGTTGAAAATATACAGCTAATCCATAATATTATGAAAATATGACTGATATGTTATTGACTTATAAGATACGTTCATTTAGATTTGTTATGTCTAATTAATAGGATCAAATTTTGGAAAATTAGAATTGACAAAAAACTAATATGGCTAAAGCATAGTAAACCTATATATAGAATATGTTAAAACTTAAAAGAATTGAATTCATCATTTATAATCATATTATCACAAAATCGTAGCATTAGTATAAGCTTATTTGAAAATAAAGCCTATACAATTCAACATATTTGACTCTCGAACATGTTTAAGCATGATTGGCCAAAAGGCCACTGAGAAATGATTAACAGTGCCATGTTAGTGATAGTGAAACACAGAAAAAAATTTCATGATCGGAATAACCTTTCTCGTACTGTTTCATGATCAGAATGACCTTTCTCGGACTATTAAGATAGATGCCCTTACACCACAAAACTAATTGATAATAAATGAATAGACTTATATCTTATATATTATTTAGAATTTATTACAATTATCGATTTAGGAGACTTTGTCTTTTATACGTCCTTCAAAATGGTGATTCTTTTAGAGTTAATCTCGCCTCTAGGAATGATCGGTCAATCATCAATGGACCAAATTTTGGCTAAATTGATGTGAATCGGGTTAGAATATTTAGATCGGATTCTAATACTATGTTAAATTAGATAGATTTTCAACCTAAAATCAATTAGTGATAAATGGATTGTTCTATATATCTTTTTTTTGTTCAAAAGATTGTTCTATATATCTTATATTATACTTAGAATCTCTTTTAACTATTGATGTGGGAAATTTTATTTCTTACAAGGCCTACATACGCGACAACCACCGTCGATTCAGTTGGGGAGGTACCTCTTTAGGAGGGATCATATAACATACTTATATATAAATTTCAATAAAAGTTACTTGTACATTTTTTTTAAATGGAAAAGTAATACATAATTAACATATTGATCCTTATTAATATGTTACTTATATAATTGATCCCAATAATAAATTTGGTCGTTGTTGCATAAACTGTAAGTGCAAAGATGACACCACAATAAAGTAATGCAAAAAATAAATCACAGAGACAAATTACATACAAGCAAACACTTATTGCTTTATTAGAAATCGTCTAAACAATCTATTACAAGACTTGATTATCAGCTTTACACAGCCTGTTAACACCCAAACAGCTACTACTGAAAGATTTCTAATCTACCCAAACTTGTCTCTCCATCGTTAGTACTTCATCATCTGCTCAGCACGACCCAAGAACACTCCTAAGGGATTTTTATCCTTCCTCTATAATAATAGCCCAGTGTCTTATGGAATACAATTGATACCATGGCTCTTTTATAGTGATATCCACGTTTCCAACTCCCTCTCCAAGGAACCATGGATATATGGACACCTTCCATATTAATAATTATACTTTCTTTTTCTTGGAATTGTACTTATTGCTCAAGGCATAAACGTGTTCTCCAAGTTTAGCTCTTGCCTTTTCTCCACGGTATAAACTTGCTCCTCAAGATTATCCCATGTCAGCTCAGCATCTTGCATCCACATGGTCTCCACCACTCCGCATACCTCCTGGTGCACTCTCTGACGCACATTGCATCAGCAACTACTTCAGCGACTTCGTCAAGACATAAAGCCTCAAGTTTATCCTTCTCTAGCTACAGCATCAGAATCCACATGGTCTCTACCACTCCGCGTGCCTCCTGTATTAACGACTAATGCATCCAGCATCAGTGACTTCGTCGCCTAGTTAGTCACATAAGACTATTGACATCTACAAGCTCCGGCTTGCATCTTCAATCTCCCCATTTTAGCTTTACGTGCCAATCAAGAACAATTCTCTTCTGGTTCAACAACCACATTTCTTCACATGGAAACTTTCACACTCGATATGTCTTTCTCCCCCCACGAGACATGCACTATCTTCATCTTCATACATAGATATGCTTTTCTCCCCCCCCCCCCACAAGATATGCACCATCTACATCAGGACGTCCATCACCATGCTTTTCTCCCTCACGAGATATGCACTCCTTGGACCAGAATCTCACCACTTCTCCCGCTTCTTGATTGCATACTAAGCTAAAACACAGATGCTTACATGTCAAACCTTCCATCACAGACACACTTGTCTGTTCCTTGCTTCATTATGATAAGTATTGCATCATGCTCTGACGCATCCATCGAACTACTTCTCGAACAACTCCTTATCTTGGATCCTTCAACTTGGGCTTCTTCCCCTCTATTGTAACTATGGTAACCTCCTCTCACCCAGTCTCTACAACTTTCCACGCACCCTCATTGATTCCTCGAACCAACATCTTCATGCGCACATTCCAATGACCATATTGGCCATCCTTCAACATGATTGTCTTCTGCATAGAACAATCGTGTACATCTTCACCTTTAGAATCACACCATTAACTTAGATGACCCGCTTGAATACCAATTATAAGTGCAAAGAAGACACCACAATAAAGTAATGCATAAGATAAATAAAAGAGACAAATTACATACAAGCAAACACCTTTTGCTTTATTAGAAATCGCCTAAACAATCTATTACAAGACTTCATTACCAGCTTGATACAACCTGTTAACGCCCTAACAGCTACTACTGAATGATTTCTAATCTACCCAAACTTGTCTCTCCATCGTCAGTACTTCAGCTCTACTTCAGCACGACCCAAAAATACCGTTAAGGGATTTTCACCATTTCTCTTTAATAATAGCCCAATGTCTTATTGAATACAATCAATCCCATGGCTCTTTTATAGTGATCTCCACGTTCCCAACCCCTTGTCCAAGGAACCATGGATATATATGGACAACTTCCATATTGATAAGTACACTTTAGTTTTCTTGGAATTGTACTTATTCCTCAAGGCATAAACTTGCTCTCCAAGTTTCTCCCACGCCAGGACAGCATCTTGCATCCATATGGTTTCCACCACTTTGCATGCTTCTTGGTGCACTCTTTGACGCACACTGCATCAGCAACTACTTCAGTGACTTCGTCAAGACATAAACCCTCAAGTTTATCCTTCTCCAGGTACAGCATCAGCATCTATATGGTCTCTACCACTCCACATGCCTCTTGTATTAACGACTAATGCATCCAACATCAGTGAATTCGTCGCCTAGTTAGTCACAAAGGACTATTGACATCTACAAGCTCCGGCTTGCATCTTCATAAACTTGCTCTGCACCACTATGACTTCCATCTACTGTTGTGCTGCTGCCAACCTGTCTTCTGTCTGAGTCGCTCACCATCTCCTTTTTGGGTCTCACATGTGCTCTTAAAGAAACTTCACTCCTTCATTGTTCACTCGTCTTGAGCTCTTCCATGGTTGGTGAGTTATTGATGACCATAGCTTTGTTCTCACCCGTAGCGCAATAACACTTGACAAGTTTACTTGAGTCTCTCTTTAATTTTTTTCTTACTATGTAGGTTTAGGACCCAAGTCCTCAATCCTACAATCAAAACTATAATATGTAATTTTAGTTTCGTTCCAAATTATATCCCTCTTGCATTGAATAACACTGAAATTGATTTAGATTAGGATAAACTTTACCATAAATTTAAATATGAATGTCGCAAGCTAAAGATGAAATAAGTTCCTATTAAGAAAAGGAGACTCAAAAAGCCACTGAAACAACGTGGCTCCTCTCTCTCTTTTTAGATAGAGAGAATTCTCTCAAATTCCTTCTTAACACACTTACTTTCCTTTAGAAGTATTGAGAGATGCTTAGATTTGTTGTAAGATATTCGATTTAGGATCGATCTAAACTTTCGGTTGCGGATTTTTCGTTGTGGCGAAATTTTGATGTGTTCTTTAACCCAAAACCAGGCAAATCTAAAGTCTTATTCTTATTTCATGTATCTGGTTGAATAATAAAATAAAGTTTTGATCTTGATTGATCTTTGCAATTTTATTGCACATAACTCTTTCGGTTTAAAACTTAATGTTTCTGGCATTTTAACCCATGAGGAATTTTCATGTAGATATCAGTATCTAATGATCTATATAGATAGTCTGTAACGACATCCATAAGACGTATCTCGAGATTTTTATCAGCTGCTAAACTCATTAGGAATCTAAAAGTGATTGCATCCATAACAGGAGAATATGTTTCTTCATAATTGATTCCATGTCTTTGCGAAAAACCTTGGGCCACTAGACGAGCTTTGTATCTCGTAACCTCATTTTTCTCATTTCTCTTTCGAATGAAAACCCATTTGTATCCTACTGGTCTCATATCTGCAGGTGTGAGCGCAATAGGTCCAAATACTTCTCGTTTATTGAGCGAATCGAGTTCTGCTTGTATTGCATCTTTCCATTGTTTCAAATCATGTCTCCTTTGACATTGAAAAACGGATTTTGGTTCTAGATCTTCGATTTCCTCATTTATTTTACTTGACACATATATGAGAAAGCATCATCAACATCATCCTGTTCATTTCTATTCCATATCTTCTTATTATGGACGTAATTGATGGAGATCTCATGATTTCTTTCTGATTCATGATGCTCTACTTTGTCAGTGTCCTCATCATTTGTTTCTTCCAAAATACTTTCTGATATTTTGGGCGTGTCGTTTATCTCAACTTCCTTTTGTTTTCTAGGATTTTTATTCTTAGAACCAACAGGTCTTCCCCGCTTCAAACGTGTTTTAGACTCACGTGTATCATCTGCTTTTCCTTGATCATTTAATACTTTGATACAAGCAGGAGCGTTGGTAGCTGGTATATGAGATTTAGTTACCGTCTTGATATCCGAAAATGCATCAGGTAGCTGATTCACTATACTTTGTAGATGCATAATTTTTCGAACTTATAGTTTTGACTCTTTAGTAGGAGGATCAAGATATAACAACGAAGGTACACTCCATTTGATATCATTTCCTATATCTTTGTTTTCTCCCCTAAAACTGGGAATACCTTCTCATCAAAATGACAGTCGGCAAAACGTTCCGTAAAAACATCACCAGTCTGTGGTTCTAGGTATCTTATAATTGATGGTGAATCACAACCAACATATATCTCTAATCTCCTTTGTGGTCTCATTTTTATGTGTTGTGGTGGTGCTACAGGCACATATATCGCACAACCAAAGATTCTTAAATGAGAAATGTTTGGTTCTCGACCAAACGCTAATTGTAATGTGGAACTTATGGTATGCACTTGGTCTAATTCGAATAAGTGCTTCTGCATGCAAAATGGCATGTCCCCACATAGAGGTTGGAAGTTTTGATCTCATGATCAGTGGTCTTGCAATCCATTGCAGACGCTTAATTAAAGATTCGGCCAAACCATTTTGCGTATGAACATGAGCCACAAAATGTTCAACTTCAATTCCCGTTACCATACAATAATCATTAAATGCTTGGGATGTGAATTCAGCAGCGTTGTCTAATCTAACTCTTTTAATAGTATAATCAGGGAACTGTGCTCGCAGTTTGATTATCTGAGTTAGAAATCTCGCAAATGCCACATTTCGAGATGATAATAGACAGACATGTGACCATCTGCTGGATGCGTCAATTAATACCATAAAATAGTGGAATGGTCCACAAGGTGGATGTATTGGTCCACATATATCGCCTTGAATTCTTTCAAGGAATTTTGGTGATTCTTTATCAATTTTTGTTGGCGATGACCTTATGATCAATTTTCCAAGAGAACATGCAACACATGTCGTTTGATTACCTTGAGAAATTTCCTGGATTTTCAGTGATGACCAAGGCGATCATGCCATAATGTGAACTCTTCTGGGTTTTGTTTCACTACAATATTATATTCGATTTCATCGATATAAGTATGATGCAATCCTGAAGGAAGTTCTGGAAAATTTTCCAATATGTGTTTTCTGCCACATCTATCAGAAGTTACATATAGGCGTTTCTTTCCATTCTCAGTTGCGGACTGAGTATCGTATCCGTGATGATATATGTCTTTAAAGCTCAACAAATTTCTTTTAGAACTTGGAGAATCTAGTGCATTGTTTATGGAAAATTTTGTTCCATTTGGTAACGTAAAGTTTGCTTTACCGGTTCCTTCAATTACCTCTGCAGGACCTGATATTGTATTAACAATAATTCTTGTCGGTTTTATATCAGAGAAATATCTCTTTTCTCTCAGAATAGTATGCGTTGTTCCACTATCTGGTATACACATTTTTTGAATCCTTTTCTTGGATTTTTGTTCCATTAACATTATGTTCCATTTCTGTAATTGCAATAAACCTCAATAAAAAGAAAACCATGAAATTAATTCATATAATAATCATATAAAGAAACACACAATAATTATACATTAGGGTGATGTTAAAAATATCATTATTTGTCTAAAACATGAAATGTAATAATTATACATAGAAATACTGAATGCTACGAAATAATCTTATTATAAGCATTTCAGTTCTCTTCTGAAGTCATCTAGTCCAGCTCATTTGTGAAATCAGAGGCTTTGAGGTATAATGTCCCCTCGAAATTTTCTGTTAGATTCACTTCCTTAGCTTTGCCTCTTGCAGACGCTTCATATAACTTACACAGATGTGGAGGAGTACGACATGTACGGGACCAATGCCCTTTACATCCACATCTGTAACATACAGTTTCATGTTTCTGGGTGGTATCCACTTGAGTTTCTTTACCCTTAGAAACTTTCTCTGATCTAACCCATTTGTTAGATCCCTTCCACTTGGGATTGTAAGTTTTTCCACGTTTGTTGTGGAAACGGCGGCCACGACCCCGACTGTATTGGATTCTCCTCTCTGAGTTTCCCATTGTCGTAGCATTTACTTCGGGGAATGCCTTGGCTCCCGTAGGTCGGGAATTGTGGTTTTTAATTAGAAGCTCGTTGTTTTTCTCAGCCAACATGAGCGCAACCATCAATTCAGAAAATCTCGTGTACCCACATTTTCTGTAAATTTCGGGCAGAAAATGAAGCTGTTTGTGGAAAGTATTGTACGTCTTATTCATTATTTCTACTTCAGAGACAGAATTACCACAATACTTCAGGAGTGAAACTATCATCAGGATAACGAAATTGTATTCCTCAACCTTTTGAAAATCTTGGAACCTCAGGTTTTTCCACTCTTCGAGAGCGTGAGGGAGATTGACTTCCTTCTTGTTATCGAAACTTTCTTTTAAGGCTTGCCACAGTTCAGATGGGTCTTCTATGTTCGCATAGTCATGCGTAACATTCTCATCGAGATGTTTCTTCAAGTAAATTAACGCTTCAGCCGTATGTTTAGGCGGTGACTTGTTACCGATTACAATTGTTTCGGTCAACTTTTTCATCACCAAATATGGTTTCACGTTTGTGACCCATCCGACGTAGTTTTCGCCAGTTATTTTGAGAGCCAGAAACTGAAGATGCTCAATTCTTGCCATTTGTATTTCTAAAACACAATATAATAACTTTTATTAGAATTTCATAATATTTAAAAGCCGTTGACATTAATCATGCAAGCAATTACAAAGAGAAACATTGCATAGAAAATCATAACTAAATTTAAGTTAAATTCTATCGGAGTAAATTTTCCAACACAAAGACTGTACACTTCGACAAGGATTACAATCGCACACAAAACTAAAAGCAAATGAATCATCTTTCTTCAAAGAAAAAAAATCGAGAGAAAACTATTTGAACGTATTTGAGAGGAGATGAAATGTTTTGATGAGTTGAATGAATGAAGGATGAGTATATTTATAGATAAAAATTACTGTTCATAGCCATTGGGGAAAAGGGTAAAATTTTGAAAATTTTCTTTGTGACCGTGGGGTTAAATTGTTTGAACCGAAAATTAATCTGAAAATATCGTAAAAAGCAGTCAACCAGATTCAGTAAATTTCACAATCTTTTATATAGGTGACCAAACATTTATATAATATTCATAATATGCAATATCAATATTATTCTAGTGATGAAATTATTTCTCTTAAAATATTAAACATATAATGCGGCGGCAGAGCCAAGCCAATAATCATAGCATAATTAGCAATTAAAGTTTATTAACGAGGCGACATACGCTTACATTAATATAGATAATGATATAAATTATATGGCGGCAAATCCAAGCCTAGAATCATACTTATAGTATATTTAGTAATCTTAACGGGGCGACATACCGCATATATTAATATAGATAAATAATATAAATTAAAATAACTAGTAAAAAATAATAAATGGTTATAAAAGCGATATACCGACTATTATAGCAGGGTAAATATGATACATATAAATTTTACCGAATTGCAGAGTGATCGTATTGATAACGTGTTATGAAATAACTTATAATTTTATAGTATTTCGAAATTTGAATAAGGGTGAAATTTTATACTCGTGGGGACGAGATAACCCTTATACAAGATAAACTATAAAGATGAGAAATGTGTGTCTTTAAACGAACAAATTATATAGAGGTGGAAAAAAAAAATTATTGTGAACGCATAGTGATGGTGAGTTCCACTCAAATTTCTTTCACATTTATTGATGCAGCCTTCCTTGACTTTTCTTTTCTTTTTACGTTACATAACAAAACTTTAGTAAATAAAACTCTAGGGCCAAATATATTCGCCTTGACATTCTCTCTTAATTTCGTCCAAAGATTTTTTGCTATTCACCCGAATATACACCGCACGGTTGATGCTACTTTTTTACGTGATAGCTTATTCAATTACTAGTAGATATGCGTGCTTGTGTCGCGAGCAGGCCTTGCCTGTTGCCTAGTAATTCGATACTTTTCTAAGCAAAACATGTTGACATTAGTTAACTAGATAATGTCACTAATGTCGACATCCTCTTTAATTGAGATATGCTTCAAGATTCCTTTATATAAGAGCCATAATAACAAGAAATATTTCTTTCTATCAAAATCAAGAACTCCACAAAAACAATGATAAAGACCCAAAGTCCTTTCATTATAATCTTCCTCCTCACAGTCTCCCACTTGCCACGAGCTCTCTCTCAATCCCAAGATGAGTGCAAACCTGAATCCAACAACACATGTATCGACAAAGACAAAGCATTAGATCTCAAACTTATAGCAATCTTCTCAATCCTCATCACGAGTCTTATCGGTGTTTGTCTTCCTTTCTTCGCCCGGTCAGTTCCAGCTTTCCAACCGGAGAAATCTCACTTCCTCATAGTCAAATCATTCGCCTCTGGAATCATCCTCTCCACTGGCTTCATGCATGTTTTGCCTGATTCTTTCGATATGCTCTCTTCTCCTTGTCTTGGCGATAACCCTTGGCACAAGTTTCCTTTCACTGGTTTTGTTGCCATGGTCTCCGCCGTGTTCACACTCATGGTTGACTCTATTACCACCAGTGTTTTCACCAAGTCTGGTAGGAAGGAGTTGCGCCCTGAGGTGACGTCAGCTGAGACTCCTGACCAAGAGATAGGGCGCGTCCAGGTTCACGTATCCCACCATGGTCACGGTCATGGTCTTCATCATGACGTTCATGGAGATAAAGATAAGGAGCTTGGTTCTTCCTTACAGCTTCTAAGATATCGAGTTATTGCCATTGTTAGTATTCCTTTAATCTAAACCTTTTCACTTGATTTTGATTATTTTTTTTAATATAACACTTGGGAAAATTTGTGTTGGTTTTTTAATGAAGAATTTTCTTTTATAGTAAAATACTAAAAAGTCAACGAGTTTAGATCTATATCTGATAAAAATTAATTAGATTGAGTAATATTCACATAATATGTCTTTGACTTTTTTATTTAGTTTATCATGAAATATAGACACAAATATATTTGATAGTATTTTGCTATATTTTATTTTGAATTCAGTTCTTTCTTAGCAACTTTTTTTTTGTTGTAGTTTAACATTTGTTTAGTTGGTTTATTTTATTTTCAATAGCTTAATTTTGTTTGATTCAATTTTCATATCGGTGTCTCTCTTTCGTTTTGGTTGTACCGGAATGAGCTTTATTAATTAGAAAGACATAATTTAGTAGTAATTTTAGACAGTTTAACTACTTAAAAATGGTTTTAGAAAATATAGTTGAAGGGTATGAGAAGGTGGACAACTCCATACAATCCATTATTCTTTTTATCAGTTGGTTTCATAAAGTAAATTAAATTTGGTCACTAGAACAGTTTTAATCTATCATTCAATTCCTATAATATATATAGCTACTAATTATTATTTAATATCTAAGTGAGGAATTGTTTTTATTGCTAAATATCATTAGTGAAAGGAAAGTTTATGATGTACAAAAGAGCAGAGCCTACAGATTTGATACCTTGAAAAAAAAAAACTAGCAAAAGAGAGTTGATTATGAGACTTATTGTAGCCACAGTGGCATCAGCATTGTGAGAAATGAGTAATTGAAATAACAAAAATGGAACAGGTATTGGAGTTGGGAATAGTGGTGCACTCGATAGTGATAGGACTCTCAGTAGGAGCCACTAACAATACTTGCACCATCAAAGGCCTCGTCGCTGCTCTTTGCTTCCACCAAATGTTTGAAGGCATGGGTCTCGGTGGCTGCATCCTCCAGGTGAATTCATCCCTTCCATGTAACTAGTTTGGTCCGGTTAAGTCCTATCCATTATGGTTCTCTAAACTAAGTTTCTTCAAAACTTGCAAACTCATATATGATGAGAACTTGTGAACACGCGCAGGCAGAATACGGGTGGGTGAAGAAAGGGGTGATGGCTTTCTTTTTCGCGGTTACAACTCCTTTTGGAGTGGCTCTAGGGATGGCATTATCTAAGACGTACAAGGAGAATAGCCCTGACTCGCTCATCACCGTTGGACTTCTCAACGCTTCCTCCGCTGGGCTACTCATCTACATGGCTCTAGTCGACCTTCTCGCTGCCGATTTTATGGGACAGAAGATGCAACGGAGCATCAAGCTTCAGTTAAAGTCCTATGCTGCTGTTTTGCTTGGTGCCGGTGGCATGGCCGTCATGGCTAAATGGGCTTGATCTACATCCTTATGGACACATTGCATATGTAGTTAATGTAACAAAAATCTTACTATCCAAGTTATGTGATCAGTTGATCAAAACTTCGTTAAATCATGATGGAGATTAAATATTGACTGGTGCGGATCATATATAAAAATAAATTTTGTTCTGTTTTATCCGTATTAATATGATTAAGAACACCTCCCTTTATAAGAATTCTTAATAAGTTTTCAACAAAACATATGTTGCTATGATTAATAATTAAAAATGAAAATTATACCGCTTATCGACTACATCATCTCCTCCTCTTTTTAATATTTTTATTTACCAGTTGCATAAGCAACTTTTTTTTGCTGTAAAAGAAACCACTTCAACCTGCCATTCTTCAAATTTCTCCATAAACTGCAATCTTGTTGAGGTTAGAACGGACAGTGGGAATGTGACCATGTGATGAAGATATGTTGGAAGAATTGTATTGCTCATTCAATGTACATAGGACAAATATACAAGATGAACACAATAATTATATAATCCTAGGAGTTTTTCTTCACCATGCGCATAAATAATAATTATAAATATAATTAAATTTAGTTTTAATTTTGAAAAATTTATTTAGTGTACATTTTAACATTAGAATTTTTATTTTTTCATTTCATCGGCTTAAAAATCGTAAATGTGACTATATGTAGTCTTGATTCTTTAAGTTTGGTTTAATTATTTTAATTTTATTTAACCTTTTATAGAATTAAAATTATATTTGCTAAGAATAACAATTTATTTATATGTTAATGGCTATTTGTTGATATATGTATATATATATATATATATTATCCCCTAGTTTTAAAAGTCTATATATATAAAGAAATTTTGATAAATTTTGGATTTTCTATTTTAGTTAAATATGGTAAATAGTAAAATCAATTTTTTAATTTACTTAAAGAACCAATAAATTTAAATAAAATTTCAATCAGTTAATTATAAAAAAAAAAACTATTTGATTACTATTGTTTTAATTTATATTTGTAACACACACTTACAAATAGTTCTGACGAACTTATATCCTATGAAATAGAAAATCCACACATGCGCCTTCATGAAATAGAAGAGGAAACAACTTCTCAATTGTGTACCGCCCGTGAACGGCGAAAGTCTCCGGTCATCTTCTTCAATCACCATCACCGCTCTTCATCTGTTTAAAACTCCATAAAACAGTCAGAATCATCATCCCACTCCACCTTTTTCTAAAATATCACTGGAAATTGATGAATTTACGAACTCTTATGTTTCATAAGCTCTATGATCTAACAGAAGATCTCGCAAACAGAAATCGCCGAGACGTCTTAACATATCTCGGCGATACTTTCCTGAAACTAAAACCTCCATATCAATCGTATCAACTCGATTTGATTAACAAAGAAAAACAAACACTCAAATCCAAGATTTACATCGGATTCAAAATTAATTCGGAAAGTGAAGATTTACTTCCTCTGTAAAATTATAACCAAACATAAAAAAAAAAAAAAAAAAATCGTGATCCTTCAATGATCGAGCATAAGTTATGAGATTATGCAAAGAAAAAGGGATTTTACTAGACTATCCTCCATCTCGAAGAAATAAGAAAGCTTGACACACATCTTCGATTGAGATTAGATTTCGCATCAAAATCGCCTAGCGAACACAAAGATCCATCAAAACGGAAGAAAAATCGATCAGAACTGATCACAGTATATTACAAAATAAAACGTTTGATCAACATCCTCCTTCCGAAATATGTGAATTTGGTAAGAGGAAGGAGTAGAGAGGGCAATTTTCTCTTTAAAAGACGAGAGAAAAACTTCAGAGAAACGGTATAAGATATGCCATGGTTGGAAGTGCTCTTAATAGTTTTAAGATATACTAAATCTCTTAAGAACTTTAATCAAATTGGCTTTGGGCTCGTATTGGGCTTCTCGTATATGATTTAACACCGCAAAGGTTTATGAATATGGGACATGACTTGGATAAACAATGTTCAAACGATTAGTGTTTGGTACGGTTATGTGGCCTTTTTCACTTATCCGATTTTTACCTTTTTTCTTACAACAAAATACCTTAAGCGTTTAATGGTTTCGTGGCTCGTTCGTGCTGTTTAATAACAATTAACCTAAGCGGCGGCGGTTCGAAACTTGAGAATTTAGGGTTCTTTTAAAATTCACTCTTTAAACAATTTCAATTCGCTTCCTTTTCTCTCTCTCTCGTCTCGATCCTCTAAAAGAATCTCCACCTCCAATGAAGAGACGGCGTAAAGCCATAGTAAACTCTGAAGCACCCGGCGACCAATCAGCGGCGGAGGAGTTCTCCTTCTCTCTCACCAGAATCGCCGTCAGCCAAATCTGCCTCTCCGTTGGATACACATCAACCGATACCTCCACCACCCTCAACACTCTAACCCTAATCACCACCAAGTATTTACAATCCATCGCCGAACTCGCCGCGTCGTTCTCAAACTCAGCTAATCGCACGGAGGCTAACCTCTTCGACATCGTCAATGGTCTCCAAGATACCGCACTAGCTACTTCCGATTGTTTCCCCGGCGGATCCACGTTGCACAACACCGAATCGCAGTGCCTGATCAAATCAGCGGTTCTCCGTAACCTCTCAGAGTTCATCGCATCCGCTTTTGAGATCCCTTTCGCGAAGCCATTACGGAGACTGGAAACCAGCGGATCACACGGAGGAGATTCGACACGTGTGGCTCGATCGCCACCGGAGATGAAATCGATTCCACCTTGGCTTCCGCCTTTCCCGGACTCTAGTCTCTACCTCGACCGATGTAAAGAGGATAAGTCCGATCATCTGTGGGAGAACTCCGATTCTGTTATCGTCTGCGAAACTTTCCCGGAGAGTTCCGGAGTTGAGAGTTCATCTAGAGGTAGAAGCCGCGGAAGTTTACCGATGAGGAGAGCTAGAGTAAGATTCAAGGTGGAACGAGATTTGAGCAATGGCGTCGGCTCTTGTAAAAGTGATACGAGAGTGGAACGTTGGCGGGATGATAACGACGGTGGATATGAGGTTAAGAAGAAAACTGGAGAAGAATACATCTACTGTGCCGATATTGAGGCCGGCGAGTGGGAGATGTAGGATCATCATCAACCGCTATGAGAAAAAAAAATCAAAACCGGGAGGTTTAAGTTGGATTCGAACCGGCGACCTTTTGAGGAATGGTACAAAAGATCATTTGTTTCTGCCACATGAGCTGAGACTCTAATAGCTTCAGTACTCCTTTTTCTTGTTTATAAACTTATTAATAGAAAATTATTTGATTTCCTCTGTGAGGTTATTTTATATGAAGTTTGCAATCTATAAATGATAGAATTTTAATTAATCAAAAAAAACGATAGAATTGTGTGTTTTATATATTTTTTTCAAAACAAAGGAAACAAATATTGAACCTCACAGAATTTGATTGCGCTTTTTTACTTGATCTTTAGACGTTAGCCAATGTTAAATTTTGTCATAACAAAATCCAAAAGATGGTAAGTCTTAGGTTAGTGGGGGGGGCATAAACTAGTTTTCATTAGTTACTGGGTGCACTAAAAGGAGTTTTGCATAATTATCTTGCTAGTTTATGTAACTTTGCCCTGGAAAAAAAATTGAAATTACAAAAGAAAAAACTGGGTGCATGTGCACCTAGTCCTCTCTCTCTCTCTAGCTTCGCCACTGACTCAATACATAAAATCAAAATTTTGATGAATACACTAGCTATACCGTTACTATCAACATGTTATATTTCACTAGTTCGCTTAACAGGTGATTAAAAATAAGAGTTTGGTAGTTTTATCACAGGTAAATGGGCCAATTTGACATTCCAAGTTCTTATTATGATGTCCATCATTGTATATACCAATGTAATTATTTGTTGCAGATGAAACTTTTTATAATAACCCATAGGTTGGTGGATCAAAAAGCTTAAGTATAAATAAGAACCAGAAATATCATGTGCTTTTTCTTTTTACCAAATTTCAAGTATTTTTTTCCTAATGGCTTTTAATCAACTTGACGAGTCTAGTGTGGCATGGATAGACGCATTTAGGCAGTCTTTTTCTTTAACACTATCTCCCTAAAGATCTTAACTAATCTCAACCGTTGATGCATCAGTGAAGCAATAAAGGACGTACACGTGGCGCTCCACTCAGCCATCGAGTTTTGTTACCCCACACAAACGATTCATATAAAAACAAGTTGCATTCCTTCTCAACATTTACTGAACTGCCACTGTTTTCGAGTCGCCGATCTCGGTGGTGTCAATTTTCTCCGGCGGAAATTCTCATCGGAAACCTCCGGTAGTGATTCTCTGAGCTTATTACCTCTACACAACATGCCGGTAGTTTCTCTAGCTAAGATTGCTTCTTCTCCGGCCGTCACGGCTGGAGATTTCACGGCTCGCGTTCCTTGCATTCACGGGAAACGACTCGTGTTGTCGAATCGCGTCACCTTCGGAAACTCGAGGCGTCGGAGCTACGTAACTCATCGCGTGAGAAGCGAATTGCAGAGTCCCCGAGTCCTTGGCTCCGTCACAGGTTTTTGAAATCCGAACGTTTGCTTCTCTTGTTACTTGATCGTTTCGTCGATTTTGATTTTTCGATTTCTTTTAGATTCATCGTTGGATCATTCGGTGGAGAATGGTCACCTTCCCAAGGGAGATTCGTGGGCTGTACACAAATTCGGAGGGACTTGTGTTGGAAACTCCGAGAGGATCAAAGATGTTGCTGATGTTGTTGTTAACGATGAATCCACGAGGAAGCTGGTGGTTGTCTCAGCAATGGCGAAGGTTACCGATATGATGTATGATCTTATTCACAGAGCACAGTCTCGTGATGATTCGTACATCTCTGCTTTGGATGCTGTTCTTGAGAAGCACCGAGCAACGGCTCTTGAGTTGCTCGATGGAGATGAGCTCGCTAGTTTCTCGGCTCGGTTACATAATGATGTAAAAAATCTCAAAGCGATCCTTCGTGCCATTTACATAGGTATAGATGTTCTTCTGTGTATTAAGTAATTGAGTTTGATTTGTGTATGTTCTTCTAAAATATTATTCATCTTGTGTCTTTCCAGCTGGTCATGCAACAGAATCTTTCTCGGACTTCGTTGTGGGTCATGGAGAATTGTGGTCTGCTCAGATGTTAGCTGCTGTTGTGAGAAAGGTATGAGTGTCATACTGCTTGTAACTCGTCAGAGGGATAAACTTATATTTATCTTCTCAAATGCCTGTGTTTGTTTTGCTCATAGAGTGGATTGGACTGCACATGGATGGATGCAAGGGATGTTCTTGTTGTTGTTCCTAATAGCTCTAATCAGGTGGATCCTGACTTTGCGGAATCAGAAAAGAGACTGGAAAAGTGGTTTTCTCAGAACTCGTCGGCAAAGGTTATTATCGCAACTGGATTCATAGCCAGTACACCGCAGAACATTCCAACGACTCTCAAGAGGGATGGGAGTGACTTCTCTGCAGCTATAATGGGCGCTCTGTTTAGATCTCACCAACTCACAATCTGGACAGATGTTGATGGTGTGTACAGTGCAGATCCAAGAAAAGGTATGTGGGACCATTGCAATGTGCAGGAAATGGACTAGTTCTTGAGCCATGACAGTGGTGTGTTCGGTGCTCCTCAGATTCTTTTCTATTGTTATGCTGACAAATATGGTTATATGCAGTTAGTGACGCCGTTATACTCAAGACTCTTTCATATCAAGAGGCCTGGGAAATGGTAAATTTGCAACCTCGCACACTTGTTTTTGATACCTACTTTTTCATAACAATTGTTCTACACCCTAACTATCGTATTCATGTGCCTGTGCAGTCTTATTTTGGGGCTAACGTTTTACATCCTAGGACCATCATTCCAGTTATGAAATATGACATTCCAATTGTAATAAGGAATATCTTCAACCTCTCTGCCCCTGGGACAATGATATGTCGGCAGATGGAAGATGAAGATGGATATAAACTAGACGCTCCTGTCAAAGGGTTTGCGACGATTGACAATTTGGCTCTTGTGAATGTAGAAGGGTAAGTTGATTGTAGATATTTTGTTACACACTCGGTGCTTATTATGTTTCTTATACAAACTTTGCGTTGTCTTTGCAGAACTGGAATGGCTGGTGTTCCTGGTACTGCAAGTGCTATTTTTTCTGCTGTCAAGGAAGTTGGAGCCAATGTGATTATGATTTCACAGGTCTGTGGATCATCTAGTTGAGCTTTCTCGTACATTTATCGGTTTTATTTTCCTTGGTCAATTGTGGGTTCTTAGTAGAATTACATAATTGCAGGCTAGTAGCGAGCATTCTGTGTGCTTTGCTGTACCTGAGAAGGAAGTTAAAGCCGTTTCTGAAGCATTGAACTCACGATTTCGTCAAGCTTTAGCTGGTGGACGCCTTTCCCAGGTGCCTTAAATCTGTGTGTGTTTTCAAAAGATAGCAACTTGCTATACCTTCAACCTTGTTTCAGTTGTTTGCATATGATCGCATGTTTAGGGCCCTATAGAAAGCAGAAGGTCTTGTTTATGCATCACCTAATTTTCTCAAACTATGGCTTCTCTTTTCAGATTGAAATCATCCCTAACTGTAGCATCTTAGCTGCAGTTGGCCAGAAAATGGCGAGCACCCCTGGCGTTTCAGCCACTTTTTTCAATGCCTTGGCCAAGGTAAATTAAGTGTAGATTTTGTAGATATCCTTTCATATCCATTTTCTCTGCTATGAAGCTTTGTTGATACATTGCTTGCTCTAAATACCTGCAGGCTAATATCAACATTCGTGCTATAGCTCAAGGTTGCTCTGAGTTCAACATTACAGTAGTCGTCAAACGTGAAGATTGCATAAGGGCATTAAGAGCAGTGCACTCAAGATTTTACCTTTCGAGAACCACATTGGCTATGGGGATCGTAGGACCAGGTTTAATCGGTGGAACCTTACTTGATCAGATTAGAGATCAGGTGAGTTGCTGTATGAGATCATAGTGACATACTTATCAAGGTTCTAGCTAACTCATCTTCCATTTTTTTTTCACAGGCTGCAGTGCTAAAGGAAGAGTTTAAGATCGACTTGCGTGTTATAGGGATCACTGGCTCAAGTAAAATGTTGCTGAGTGAATCGTAAGTCAATGAACTTGCTAGAGTGCTTTGTAGGTAAATTTCTTTACTGCTTTTTCCTTACACAAACATAATCTTCTAGGGGAATCGACTTATCAAGATGGAGAGAGCTTATGAAAGAAGAGGGAGAGTCGGCTAACATGGAGAAGTTCACCCAATATGTGAAGGGAAATCATTTCATTCCTAACTCAGTTATGGTTGATTGTACGGCTGATGCTGGTATTGCAAGCTCTTACTACGACTGGTTACTGCGAGGAATTCATGTGGTCACCCCGAACAAAAAGGCTAACTCAGGACCACTTGATCAGGTAAAGTGTCAAATATTGCTTAAATCATTGTTCAATAGGAAGCTACACATCTGTTCTTCAGAGGTTACGTGGTTCGATGATCAGAGATACTAGTTGGTAACGCTCTTTCCTGTGAATGCAGTATCTAAAGATAAGAGATCTTCAAAGAAAATCGTACACACATTACTTTTATGAAGCAACCGTTGGAGCTGGTCTTCCAATTATCAGCACTTTACGTGGACTTCTCGAAACAGGGGATAAAATACTGAGGATTGAGGGAATTTTCAGGTATCTCCTGTTTGGCTTGATCCCGCAACTAGTAGTTCAGACACCAACACAAGAATGTGCTGGCTTTGTCGTTTTTCTTCACCTTCACACTATTAAACTCTTGCTTTGATGCCTTGCTGCAGTGGGACTTTAAGTTACCTTTTCAACAATTTTGTGGGCGCGAGAAGCTTCAGTGATGTTGTAGCAGAAGCAAAGCAGGCAGGTTTCACAGAGCCAGATCCACGAGATGATCTATCTGGAACAGATGTCGCCAGAAAAGTAGGGTTTCTTGTCCTCAAATCAAGTCAATGCACCTATGTTGGACCAATTTAATAATACAGAATTTTCTTGTGCATGCTACTTCTTCAGGTGACAATTCTTGCCAGAGAATCAGGATTAAAACTGGATCTTGACAGCCTTCCAGTCCAGAGTCTTGTGCCAAAGCCTCTACAAGTAAGTCCCACACAATAAACCAATAAGGATAATTCTTCCGACATTGTCTATAATAAGTTATATTCCATTGTTGATCCACAGGCTTGTGCATCAGCGGAAGAGTTTATGCAGAAGCTACCTCAGTTTGATGAAGAATTGTCCAAACAAAGACAAGAGGCTGAAGCAGCAGGAGAGGTAAGAACTCATTTTAAAACACCAAATTGCACAAAAGAAATCATTGACGATTGTGTTGTTTTTGAAGGTGCTGAGGTACGTCGGAGTTGTTGATGCGGTAGCGAAAAAAGGAACAGTGGAGCTGAAACGGTACAAGAAAGATCATCCGTTTGCTCAGCTATCGGGTGCAGATAACATCATTGCTTTCACAACCAAGCGGTACAAAGAACAGCCTCTGATTGTTCGTGGACCGGGTGCTGGTGCTCAAGTCACAGCCGGTGGGATCTTCTGTGACATTCTCCGCCTTGCTTTCTATCTCGGCGCTCCGTCTTAAGTGTTTCTTTTAGGAACAAGTCTAATGATCAGACGTTGTTTCTTATAAGCTAGAATCTGTAATTTGCATTTCAGAGATTTTGATTCTTAAGATATCAGACTTCATGGTAATAAAACATCCTTAGCTTGGTTTTAAAAGGCACGTCTTTTTTAGGGTAATGGCGACGCGTATCTCCTCCGCCTTCTTTCACCGAGACAGCCAAGTAGCCTATAGGAGCAGCTGTTACATTTGTAAAGGATAGTGGTTAATGAGGGCGATATGGTATCGGATTACACTGATTATGACTATTCATTAGTGAGAGCCCTGCACTTTTAAAAAAAGATCCGTAGTAAAAATGGACAAGAGAGCTTTTGGTTGAAATTAAAACAAAAAATGGTTTTACACAACAAAAAACACTCCTTACACACGACTTCAACCCAACCCAACCCAAAATTCAGTTTCAGAAAACTTCTTAATCTATACTAAGGCCAAGAAATTTCTGAAGATTGTCTAAACTAGGTCGAAACACTCTATTTTGCAAATGGAAGTAATCTGAGATCCAATGTGGTTTAACCTAAGGTCGTTTCTCAAGATCTAGTTATACTCATCAGGGTTGTATTTGCTTTGAATGAGAGGGACACCATCTTCTCTCCATTTAATCCGCTCTTCGCAGATCGCAGCAACCACCTCCACATATAGTTTGTGTTCCTCATGAAGAACCCTTTTAGCCAACTCCTCTGGTGTATCATTAGCAACCACACGGACTGCACTTTGAGCAAGTATCCTCCCTGTGTCATACTCCTCATCCACAAAGTGAATGGTTGGACCTGAATACCTAACAGGAATTAAAAAAAAGCATAAGAAACCAAATAAAAAAAGAAACACAAAAACCGTAACATGTAACACTTACCTAGCTCCAGATGCTAGAACAGCTTTATGCACTCTCATACCATAAAGCCCTTTACCTCCAAAAGCCGGAAGTAACGCAGGATGGATATTCAGAATACGTTTAGGAAACGCTCTGACCAGCTCCACCGGTATAAGTTTCAAATATCCAGCTAGCAAAACAAAGTCCACACCGTACTCCCTGTTCATTGTTTTGAGTTTAATACGCATTCACTTCAGCGACTAAGCATGGATAGAGAGAGAGAGAGACAAGTCGCTGACCTAAGAACATCCACAAGCTCTGTTGGAGAGAGTCCATCGGATGATGATTCTCGTTGCGGTTTTGGGAATACCAAAACAGGAATCCCATTACTCCTTGCATACTCAGCACCTCCACAATCTATATTTCATTACATCATCAGTTCATTACATCATCAGTTCAACAATAACATCAAAGAGATACCTTTCTTGTTAGTGACCAACAAAACAACATCTCCATTAACTGAACCACCAATGCATCCCTCATGGATCTTCTTGAAATTGGATCCACCTCCCGACACAAACACAGCAAGCTTCTTCCTCCTTACTGCTTCGTCTCTCGAAGTATCAGCCTCTGCTACAACGGTTGGTGCAAAAGAAGCAGCTTTTACAAGCGGTCGAATCCGCATCGCGAATCGGTCTGCGGGAGTTCGGAAGGAGAAGGAGAGAACATTCCGGGAAGGCGTTAACGGAGGAGGGATCGAGGTTTCCCGCGGCGGGTTTGCAGGGAAGGTGAATTGGCTTGAGAACAAAACCCGTGATGCCATTGTGAGAGAAGCTAAAGTTCGGCAGTGAGTAGTCGGCGGAGGTTCTTTTTGTCGGAAACAGGCTCGGAAAGTGGTCTTTTTGTCGGAAACAGGTTCGGAAAGTGGCTTCCTTCTCCTTTCTTTTTCACATCTTCTGGGCCACTAAAAGGCTCATTACCTCAGGCTTACCAAATAGGCATCTACTGGCCCAATCCATTTCTTCTAGGCAAGTCCACTATGGCTCCTCTACGATGGGTCACGGATATGGGCTATATTTTAGAGTAAACTGACTAAACTGATTATTTGCATGGGATTTAAGTTTCATTTGCACTAAACTCAATAACTTGATTACCAGTTGAACCAATGAGTAATTTTATTTAGTTTTTTTTAATTGTAATTATTATATTAAATATGTTTTTTTTTTTCCAAATTAGATATTAGATTTTACTTTTAATTTCTTTTTAGTTTTTTCGTGAAATTTTATTTTTTTGTTCTACCCCATATACTTTATATCTCTCTTTTAAAATTTTTGCTTATTTTGTTCCTGTTGAATAGCATTTTTAGCCTACTAAACTCTAACTTTTATCATATAAATTGTATTTTTTCGTAAATCACATATTTCTATCTTATTTTCTGATTTTATGTAAATAAGTATTTTTTTGTTGTGAAGTAAATTTATTGATTTTGTTTAACTTTGTAATATACTAAAATCATATATACATATTGACCAACCTTGTTTATTGTGATATTTAGATTTTTATGAACATTTCATTACGTCTCATGACGAAAATATAGTGAAGTGATAGAAAATATAATTAATAAGATTTGG
This sequence comes from Moricandia arvensis, assembly GCA_905132765.1. Lineage (NCBI taxonomy): Eukaryota > Viridiplantae > Streptophyta > Magnoliopsida > Brassicales > Brassicaceae > Moricandia > Moricandia arvensis. The sequence goes on from CAJHQP010000979.1 coordinate 32,339, forward strand.
TATTAATTTTATTTTTTTTTATCAAAAATTTATTACAATCTTGGTTTTTACTTTTGGTTTAATTTTACTTTAAATTTAGTTTTTTTTACTGACATTAGATATTTAAAATTTATGATATTTAAGTTTTGCTATGTTTTGTTATATATATGTTCTAACTCCTAATTTGCTAAATATTAATTAATTTAAAATATTTTATATGTGAAATGAAATTAAAAATAAAGAGATTGAAATCAAATACTTTGCTAAAGTTTTTAAGAAATGTAAAAAAAATTAATATTTTTAATAACTAATATATATTATATATTAAATTAAATTAATTTATTTATTAACTTGTGGTTGTCTATCCAATAATCTAGTGACGCATAAAGTTTTTAGGTTCAGTGTCTGGGTCGATGTTTAGGTTACACAGAAGTCGAATGGATTTGTATTAATATTTCTTTTTAAACGAACACGACCATAAGAAATACAGAAACGTAAGTCCAAGAAAGTGAAAACGTACATATAGCCAACAAAAAAATGCAAAAACTTTATTCGGTACAAGCCACAATTGATAGACCGGATAAACCGTTTTCGATATTGAAAAAAATCAAGCCGGATAAACCGGTTTTCGATTTGGTATATGATTGAAAAAGGTTAAGCCTTGGATAGGTTGAAGCTGGGTGGAATAAGAGAACCGGAAGGCTTTCTGCTTCTTGCAAGAAGACCTTGAGTAACTGGAGACATCATTGCGTCTGTTGGACTTCTGTACCTGAGAATTTTTTTTTTGTTTAAAGTTACAAAATTTAAAATCACTGTACCAATCGGTCTTGTTTTTAAATTGGTTAACACCGGTTTGGTTTACTTAATCAAGATTACCTCTCAGGGTGCTTGAAAGCAACAGGGACTCTTAGACGATCGGGTGTCACGATTTTCTTCATTGGATCGTTGATGGAGGCTCGTGGAGGAGATTCTTGATTTTTAACTGTTTCAGGGAGCGGCCGAGGCGGCGGTGAGACAGAGTTTAAAACGGTGACTTCGTGCTTGTCGGGTTGAGTTTTGAGAGGTGTTTCGAGATTCGACTCCATTTTTCGAAATAGAGATAAGAGTGTGAGACAATTGGGTTAGGACAAGAACTTGAGTTTAAGTTGACTTATATAAGTAAAAATGGCTGATAATGTTACCGTTAAATGAAACTGAGGTTGCAACGGTCGGATTCTAGCACTATCTTAAAAGTCTGTGTTTTGTAATGGTTTGGTTATTGACCGTTTGGAAAGTTTTTATTTCCTCTAAAGGAATGTGTAAATGTATTTTGAGTTATAAGGGAAAATACAAATCATCCGATGAACTTTTGAATTTAGGCTTACTTTTTTTGTAGAATGAATATTCGTATTCCTTAAAAGTTAAAAGTAAATAAAACAAATATAACACATGATAACTGAATGAATTTGATGACTCTTGGGTGACAGAAGATTCCCCCAAGATAGCTGTTTAGTTGGAGCCTCTTGCTCAGATGGAAGGGGACAAGTGTAGTTCGAAAGCTGCTTGTAAACAACACACAAGTGATTGATGATTGAGAGAAAGTATGCGACTGATAGAAGAAATTATTAAACGCCAATGAAGCTTTGTCTCTGTGGCTGTGTATTGAACTAATGAAAACTTGAGTAGCTTCTGTTATCTTTCTACTTAGGAGCTCAAAGATCAGTTTTCATTCAGATTAACCAAATTTTTTATTTCTGAAAGCACTTTTTCAAAACATTGGGACTCTTCTTGAAACACATGTAAAGGACATTTGGTTCGGTTCGGTTCGGTTTTACAATAGACAGATGGTACCAACATAATCAATCTACTAAATGATCCAAAAACAATGAGTGTGCATTAATGACCTTTCTAAGTGACTTGAGATTTAATGTATTACAGAATCAACAAACATTGTCAGGTGGTTTTAGAAAAATACGTTGTTTGGTTCTCAGATTAGCATTTGAGAGTAAGTGCAGCAAGCTGTGGATATATGCTTTGCCTTTCATCGGCTGTTGTTCAAGCATTTTTATTTTACTTTGTCCCTCCTCCAACTTAAGAAACTTCAAAAGATTTTGCGTAAATTATTAATTTCTCCTTCTGGCACAATCTTATGTAGTATTTGTTCTTCTTTCTTTTCCTATATAAATCTCATTTCGAGAGATGTGTTTATTTTTCCAAAGCAATGTCCTCACAAAAAAGTTCACATTACAGGGCAGCCTCCAAGATGGAATTTGATGTAAGACTAATAATAAAGTAAATTCTGATTTTCTTAAAAGACGCTCATCTTGCTTGTGATTTATTTATTTATTTGGTCAAAATTGTGCAGATCAATAGAAAAGCATGGATATTTCAACCGAGTGGTCTTAATTTCGTTTGGGGAGGTGACTCAAGATATTGGGTTATCCCTAAAGAACCAAGGTACCTCCCTGTTCATACCGACTAAACCGATAAACCAACCTTGTGGGTTACTAGCTAATACCAAAAGTCTTAACTAATTCATTTGATTGTTGGTTTTAGGGTGCCTGCTGAGCTGAAGTTGGTGAGTTGGCTAGAAGTAACCGGTTCGTTCGAGAAGACTGAACCCGGTAAAACATACCAAATTGGTTTCAAAATATCGTTTAAACCGGAGGCTACAGGCTGGGCCGGTGCCCCACTCGTCATGTCTGCTAAAATCGAAAAGAAAGGCAAGACGGTGTGGAAAAAAATAAAATCTGTTAACCAGCACAAAGACGAATCCGAACCGGTCAATATACCTGATGAATCAGACGGCCGGTTCGAAATCTCGGTTAGTCCCACAGCGGATAACCAAGACACCAAGCTTCAGTTTGGTCTCTATGAGGTGTGGACCGGAAGATGGAAGAGCGGATTGTTGATCCATGAAGCCTTTGTTCAAGAAGTGTAAGAGGACATGATCATTGTTCGAAACACAAATCTTATTGTAACTCAAGTTTCATCCGATTATTCATTTAATAATGTAACTGAAAGAGGTAAGCCATATAGTAATATGATACCTTTCTTGAATAAAGAGTTCAGGACAAAGACTTAAAGTTCTGTATGATAATCTTCAGGCTTAAACCATAAGGAGAAATCGATTCCTTTGGTCTTCAAATTCTCAGTAGCTGGTGCTATTCTATCCAGAAGCTATAAACCAAAAAACATGTTAGACTAAACCTCTAAGGCATACAGACTAAAAAAATAGCATTTTAAAGTTCATGAAGACCTTGGAATGAAGAACACCGTTGGACACCAACACAGACCTATCGAACACGCAAAACTTGCCTCCATCCATTCGAGTCACAGCTCCGCCAGCTTCCTCAACTATCTGTGTTCATATTCCAGACATGGATTCAAACTCAACAACATATGCAGTTTGGTAAGAAGAAGAAAAACAAAATTACAAGAACACCAGCAGCCATGTCCCATGGCTTTAAACGGTACTCCCAATACGATTCCGCAATCCCGAGTGCCACGTGACACATGTCAACTGCTGCAGCGCCGAGTCTTCGCACTCCTCGGCTCACATCAGTGAACTCTTTGAACAACTCCATGTTAGTACTCCACGCATCATCATGTTCATATCCAAACCCTGTGATAAGAAGTGCTCTCTCCACCTACAGCCAAACCAAAAAATAGATGTGTAAGAAGACCATCTCCAAACTAAACTAGTTTCCAGATTAAGTTACTTACAGCATCGGTGTTACTGACATGAATTTTCTGCCCGTTACACAAAGCTCCACCACCTAAGAAATGAACTAGTTAGACAAATCTTAAATAAAAAACCTATGAACATAAGAAACATAGAAACCGTGTCAGATTGTACCTGCAGTAGCAGAAAAAGTTCGAGTGTTCCAGCACATTGGACCACCAACAAACTCTACCTACATCATGAAGAGTTGTTTGTTTTACTTTTTCTATTATTAACCAAAGCATCAACAAAGAGGTGATATAGTTAGTTTGTGCAATGTATTGAATCTACCACAGAAGCAGCAGCAGGATTTCCGCGATACAAAACACCAACAGAGACAGCAAAACTGGGATATCCATGAGCAAAATTGGTTGTTCCATCTATGCATATAAGGAAGAGATTCTTTATTGAATTCTCAAAGACTATCTTAAGCAAAACACACAGATGACAAAGAAAGCAGTAAAGAGAGCAAAACCTAGAGGATCAATGCACCAGAGGTAATCAGAAGACGAATCACCGATGATACCTCCTTCCTCACCAAGAATAAGATGATCACTGAAATTCTTCTTCACTACCTCCAAAATAGCAGCCTCGCTTGCTTTATCAGTACTGCAAACTCAGCAGATACTAAACACTTTCAATGCTTCAGACAATCAAGTCAAACACAGATAAAACCTCAAATGTACACAAAGCACACAACTTTTGTCAAAAGGTAAATGATTTATTATGTGGGAAGTACTTACTCAGTAACCAAGTCACTGAGGCCTTTATAAGTGATATTCCTTGGCTTGTTTACAGCTTCCATCACCACCTGCCAAACAAAACACAATACCCAGAAAGTTAGTGAATTCAAAGTTTGGTTCTTTATTCTTCTCCTTGTGGCTCTATGAACCAATAACCAGATTCTAACGGCATGAAAATTCGAACCTCTGCACCGGTTTTAGCGGCGGCTTCAACTACTTGAAGGAGATGAGACGGGGAGATAGGTCCGGTGGTTTTAGCGCCGATTCTGGGATAATTCTTCGGATCAGAAACTTCAGACACAACAGCTTTCGTTCGGAGGCTTGTCGTTGACTTGGAGCTGTTAGACGAAATAGTCGAACACAACCCATGTCGGAAACTTGTGGTTAGCGTCCGGAATGAAAAAGGGGTTGTGAGCGGGAGAGATGATCTGGGGAAGTGAGAGATTCTCATAGACATGGTTCCCGAGAAAAGTAGTGACCTTCCTCCCATTTCTCTTGTCGCTGGAGAATTACAAAGATTGATAGATTTGGCTTTTGTAGCTCTTTGTAAAGTAGTGTGAGTGAGTGGACAGACGAGAAAGAGCGTGTGTAAACAAAAGCTGAAAGAAAGGGAAAAAAAAAAACAATTTTTAAACTAAATGTATATTTGAAACAATTACAAAGACTGAATTTTGGTAGTGTAAAATCTAGAATACGACATGTAAAATCCCAAGTACTCTAGTGCAGGATACAGTGAAGTTCCTTCTTCATCCTCTCCCAAAAGTTGATCACACTCGCAGCAGAAGCTAAGCTGTTTGATTCCTCACAAAACAGAAGCAGCAATGTTTCTAATCCTTCAGAAAGCAACATCCCCAATTTACAGAGCTGAATGAAGACCACTTTTGTAATTTTGCAATCCACCATAAATAGATTCTTGATTCTCACTCCAACCAATCAAATCTAAATTATTACTTTGCAAGCTTTTGATCTTCTCTTCATCTAACTCAAAACATTATTCTACCATTTGGATGTTGCCTAAAGCTGAAGATCAAATATTCAATTCACTAAACCCTAATTCCCAAATACGAAGACGATCCAACAATGCCCAATCCTCCCCGTTGAACTAACGCTGCTGCTTCTCAAAGTCTCGCTGATGGCGAGAAAGACAGAGAGAAAGTGAGAACTGAGCCTCCTCGCACTGTTTCCGCTTCAGGCTGGTTCCGCCGCTGGAGCAAAACGACCTCACCGCCTCATATTCCTCCGGACAAGCCTCCCCCACCACGCACTCCGCCAACGCTTTGTTCAGATGTCTGCATCCATTCATCCTCGCCGGTCCTTCCGGCATCCGACGGTGGCATTGTAACAAAGCTTCCTGCAACCGATCGCAACTTCTCATTCCTGATTGTTTCAATCTTTCCCTTTCCGTGTCTGATCGCTTGTTTGATGAACTCATTTATTTTCAAGTCATTAGTTGGGTTTGGGCTTTTCTATTGTCAGCCCATATCTCTTTATTATTAGAGTCAAGCCCACTTATTAACATCTATTTTGTTGCGTGATGATGACTGTTTATTAAGTTTTCTCTCTTGTTTTTGGCATAAGGTATACTTTGGCTAAAAGAGCTTACACTTTTAGTACAAAGCTAGATCCACATGTCTCACTCGACGTTCTCTATAAGACCTTGGATTTGGACCCAAATTTTTGATTTTCAGTTTTAGTTCAGTTTTGTAGTCTTAAAATTTTGATTATTGATTTGGTTCAGTAAAGCAGTCGGCTATTTTGGTTTTAATTTTAAAAAATAACTAGATTTTGACCCGCTCGTTAAACGGGCATGTATCCCTTTGTTTTATTTTTTTTCTGAAAATTTAACTTTTATATTTGTCTTTTTATAATTATATTTACTTTTAATCATTTATTAATAATATAAAAAACTTAATATTATTAATATATAGAAGTGATATATAAATAATGAGAGATTTAAATTTTATATTTATGTTTTTTTATTATCATATTTGTATTTAATCATTTATCAATAATATAAAAGATTTAATGTTATTAATATATAGAATTAATACATGAGTAATAAATAATTGGACCAAACATCTATCAATTGGTCATGATCATGTTTTAATAGATTAGATAATTAAATCCTAACCAAAACTCTGCACCTAAAGAGATCTAAAATCAAAATTATCCAAAATCTTAAACAAATTAAACCAAAACATTATTGAAACCAAAAACTTGGTTAAATTCGACAGAATTTTAGAAGCCAAATTACCCAAAATTTGATCTGTAAGTTTATATTTTATAATCGAATTCCTACATCTCATTCATTAAACCCCTTTGTTTCTGAGATAGGTTAGATGAGTCAGCCCGTAGCAACTCTACAAGCAAAGAGTTGAATCCAAACTATTTAACAAATTTGTAAATAAATATAGTAAATTCTTTTTGGGACCAAATGTAGTATTTATCTTCTATAAGCTAAATAAGAAAAATCGATCATCTTCAGTGAAACAAACTAATGGTTCGGTTTAATATTAGTAAATTAAACAAAATAATGGTTCGTAAGTTCTCTAAAATCCTCCCAACAATTAGGAATTGGATAAAATGCAACACCGATGGATCATGGCACCAACAGAGAAATAACAGCGGAGTCGGATGGATTTGCAGGAATGAGGAGGGCAATATGTTAAGGGCAGGTGCAAAGGCTGTGACAAGATTGAGCTCTAACATTGAATCGGAAGCTGAAGCCTTGAAATGGACTGTAGAAAAATGATGGTCTCACTCATATCATATTTGAAACAGACTCTCTTACACTGGCGAAACTATTGAATGGAGAGGAAGGAATGTGGCCAAGACTACAGCCTACAATTGAGTCCATCCAACAATCTTTGTCACTGATTCGGCATCATGTAGTGAGGTATAACCCAAGGGAAGAAAATATGGCAGCTGACAGGATAGCAAAGGAGACTTTTACATTTATGTCTAGTGCCCCTAAGTTATATTATGTAGTGCCTAAGTGGTTAAAAGGTCATGTAGAGGCTGAGAAACCATGGTATGAAGAAACAATTGGTTAATTGAAGTTGATTATAAGTTTTTTTAAAAATATACTCCCAACAATAGTATATCACTTTTGTTTTCCATCACGATTCTTAATTATTATTTTGAAGGCAATTACATGTGGTGGTTAGACAGCTTAGGTCTTGATTGGTAGAGCATTAGCATAAACATTATGCTCTCTATTATCCAATAAACATTTACCTGAGAAGCATTTAGAAGAGCATTTACTAAATGCTAATGCTCTCCAAATGCTCTAGGCTCAATGCTCTCATATGAAGCTTTTGGAGGAGCATTTGCATTTAGAATATATAAAAATTAAACAATAATTATATATAATTGATTTATTTTTATTTTTAATATATAAAAATATTTTTATAATAAAACAATATAAATTTATATTTTTAAAAATAAAACTTGCAGCTAAATATTTTTAACTTTTTAAAAGAACAATATTTCACATTTAAAGTATAATATAACTTATATAATTACATATATCATTCATTATTTTAAAAAACAAGCATAAAATAATATATATTTATTTATATATGAAACATATATATATTATTTAGACACTAATAAATAAATCATATATCATATATTAATTTATGTAGTAATTTTATATATGAGTCATTTACTACTCTATAAATAAATATTGATAATTTATATAGAAATTTTATAATTTATTTATTTATATTTTGTTCTTTTATTTTATAATATAAAAAATTATGTTATGTCTAAATATAATTTAATATTTTAACATAAATTTTACATTTTTGTAAATATAATATTTCACATATAAAACATAATATAATTTAAAAAATGAATAATTTTTTTATTTGTAATAACAAATAGATTATTAATATAGTATATATAGATATTATTTTAAAATAAATATATTATACTTCTATGATAATTTTTAAATTGTATAGTGCTAATGCTTTACCAATCACTTTATTAAAAACTTTAATGAAAGCATACAGCTTCTGCAGCATACTGCTTCTACAGCATTCTGTTAATACTTTATCATCTGTTGTACCAATCGAGGCCTTAATCAACATATAAAAGGTTTTTTTTTCCAAGGTTCTTTAAGAAAAGTGGTTACCGATGTGACTACTTACTTGCCATTGCTTAGACCAACTAAGTTTTTTTTTTGACCAACTAAGTTTTTTTTTTTGACCAACTAAGTTTTTTTTTTTTTGAACAACTAAGTTTTACTAAGTGACTGATCACGTTATGATATATGATTGGTTTATTATGTTTGATTAACTAATTAATTATATTCCATGTAATACACTCACATTTCTTGCCATTCATTCGTCCAAAAAGTATTGTTTGTCGTGGATGACTTTGTTGAATATAGTAATTCTCACTTCTTTTACTTCTGTAGTTGTACAATGTTAATTAATATTTAATAGATACAGTTTTTTCTTAAAAATATACAAAATTCTTCCGTAGCAACGTTAGAAGTCTTGGTATTAAAAGACCAAAACGTAGCTCAAACCAACATCATTTCCATAAACTGGAAATAGGATCCGTCTACTAGTGTGAATTGTGATACATATTCCAATGTTCTTAAAGTGTTTTTCTGTCAAAGCAACTGCCTATGTTTTTATTAAGACTTTTTGGTTAAAAGCGTAGAAATAAAGAAGCCACTTATTAACGTTTCTGCAGTGAATTATTAACTAAAAATAAATAAATCAATCAATAGAAAAGACTGCTGCGTATAACAAAGATTGATAAAAAAATAAATATACAGTTTGCATAGATAATTAAAAAAAAAGGTTCTAAAACATGTTATGAAAGGAAGCGCCGGGCGTAGTACTTATTGTTTCTACAAACCACTAAATCCTTACGAATGAACAAAAGACATAAAGGATGCAAGTACAATTAAGGAAAAATAATATGCATGATCTTAATATACAATCCATCAATCATGTGTTCTCCAGCTCCAAACGAAAGATCTTGGAAACAAAGACTGGAGTTGGAGAGTTGTTCTGGTGCTGATCAACGCAGAAAATCAATACCAACCATTGGTTACTTATGTCACAACCTATATTATAGAAGGCTTTATCCTTAGTCAATGGTACATGCATGATAATGTAGACGCTGATCCGTTGGTCCAATATACAATAAAGATCTACCAAATTCCCAACAAGAAAAAAGAAAATAGTAATAGTATGCTAGATTGTTCTTAGGTGTTTCTGGAACCAAGGCTAATGATCGTTTCTATCTTATTAGATGTAGGGGACTATAAGACCTAAAATTCTATTTCAAAATAAGCTCCAGCTTAATATGTCCAAGCAAGTTTGCTCTATTAGTTCTCATTGCATAGCAAACACAATGCTTAAATCAATATACTGTAGCAAACTTTTCTATAGTTTGAGTTGTTTGTGGTAAGTAGTAACGTGTTGAATAATAAGACATGATAAGAGTAACAAGCATCATACGTATTGGGTGAACAATAAACACTTAATTGCCAGTGTTTTAAACATTGTTAAGTTAAAATCAAAACAATATTTTTGTTTTTTACTTTCCTAAAAATTTAAAATGTGCCATTCATATTTTTTCTGATCGTCTGGAATCATAAAAATTACTAAAAAGATGGATACTAATGCGTCTTGTCACCAAACTAATACACCTTCTTCTTTATTATCACTAGATACTAGATATATTATATGAATGATAAAATTATAAAGCTTGGCATAGGTCTCGGCAAGGAAAAACATAGTCACATGTAAACGGGTTCCTACCAATTACAAACATGAGCTTGTGGACATGGTCATATATATAAACAGTAACTAAATCATATATGACTGTTTGCGTCAATGTATATATGTAATTATATATATCGTATAAAATTATGTATAATTCCCAGAACTAAGATGTAATACAACAAGCATGGATGATTGAAAACGCTTGTCAAAAAAAAAAAGAATGAATGATTCGATTTACAAGGAAGTAGAAAGAGATAAGCAAATGTATTGTTACCTCCAATGATAACAGAGGGAAGTCGTCAAAGTCGTCTTGGAATAGTTTTTCTCATGAAGCTTAAGTTCATTGTTGGTGATTTGAGTGAATGAAGCCGCAGGATGATCTGGTACCACTATCTATACACTTATATACACCCATACATGCATGCATCCATGAAAAAGGAGAAAACACTTTTTTTGTTTATATATATATATATATGTATATGAGAAATAGTAAAAATGTTTCAAGAAAGAGGAGAAAACACATTTTTTTAACACTAAGATTGTAACTTGAGAGATACATTGATATATGTGGAAGTAAATTAGCATGTGTATGTAATATGTCGTATGTAGCGATTACCAGATCATGCTGGCAGCTTCAGCCTCTCAAAACCAACATAGAAATAAATCCGTCTAGATATACAAATCTCACATCAACCCTTATCGAAACTATTAATTAATTAGGGAAGATGCAGAGAATATGAATATGAAAATTTTAGTTATCAGAAGTTGGATTTTGAGGAGGAGAGAGCAAAACAATAAAAGGAAAGAAAAGAGACGACAAGTGTCTCAACTTGTAATCGTAATCGAGCATCTTCACACACACATTTATCTAAACATATATATTATTTAATTTAAATAGTAGTAATACACGTTAGACAGATGCTTGTTTTGGACAAATGGACCACATATGATTGTTACCAACAAAAGAAACGGACCACAAATGAGTTATTTAATTTGTTAGGAGTATATGGTTATTCTTATTAACTACCATGTGGACAAGTGGCATAAATAATGAAACCATTAACACCTTAACATTGTAAAATATTTCTACATGAGTTGACTATACAATAATTAAATGTCAAAACTTAATTTCAATCTATGACTAGATTTGTAATAACATTGTAAAATATGACTAAATTTGTTATAGTTGCAGTATTTTCAATCTAATTCATCAACCTTTTAACCCATTCAAAATGAACTTACTAGTGGGCATAACTAATCAAATCTTATGCTCAAAATCACTGTTTGCCAAAAAGAATTATGGATTTCAAATCTTCAAAGAATCATTTAGATATCGAAAATGTTAATTGAATAATGTATCATATATGAAGTATACATTAAAATCACTAAACTTTATGTAATATATAGTTAATTATATTTAGAAGAAACAAAACATAAGGATGGATGAGGAAGAGAAGATAGGGTTTTGGGAATTAATGGCTGAGACAAATGAAAAGGATACGACCGAATCCGAAATCTCTGTTGCATGCGTCTTCTGTCTTGTTGCACCTCCTCTTTCTTTGTCCTTAGCCCTCACCAATCATCCAACATGCTCACACATACATAAACAACTTACATCCTATATATATATATATATATATTTATAAATTACTATGTGAAAACTTAGATTCAAAAACTCATATATAATTAATCACTCATATATAAACATTCAGAAATAGAATTAACAGGTAAGTTCTAATTGTTTGTACTAAAGCTAAAAAGAGTTATAATAGTTCTAGGGGGGATTTTCAAAAATACCACTTTTCTTGTACCACTTTTCATTTTTACATTCATTAAAGAGACATTTTCAAAATATCATTTTTTTTAAGTGACAATTTTTTTTTAAATTAATTAGAATCCTAAATTTTACATTCGTAAATCCTACTTCCACCCTACACACCCCTTAACTCTAAACCCTAAGTCTTAGATTAATTAACCCAAGGGTTATAAGTGTATTTTTTCTTCTTAAAAACAAGGATAAAAGTGATTAAGGTATTTTAAAAAATGATACAAGGAAAATTGTATTTTTGACAATTTCCCTAATTCTAGCTATATGCAACATGATATATGTGACTTGTGACTTGTGACTTGTGAGTAACAAACTATAATTTTCCTTAACATATGTTACAAAAAAGAACAAACAAACTATAGTTAGCCCAAAAAGAAGGCAAATTTTCAAATAGATTTTTTTGAAGTTTTTATTACAAAAATAGATTTCAATGAAAAATGATTAAAATAGACTTTTTTATTTAAAAAAAAATTAATAATTTTTACCTTTTTAATTTTAAGTTTCATCTCCAAAAACTCACCCCATAACTTTAAACTTAAAGTCTAGATTAGTTAACCTAAAAGTATAAATGTATATTTATATCTTTTAATAAAAATTATTTTGGTCATTTTTTTTAAATGTTATTTTTGTGATATAAAAATTTTTAGATATATTTTAGGATATTTCTAGAGAAAAAAACTATATTTAGTTCGATGTAAAAAAAAAAAACAGTTCATTTGTATTATATAGAGATATGGCTTTCAAAGAAAAAGATTATAGAGATAACATGCATGTTTTCGGATCGAAATTGTATTAGACTTGATATATATATATATATAAAAATAAAATTAATATACAATTCACAGCTGTAGTTAATCAAATTTTCTACGTACAACATAACGGTCGATTTTGATATCATAATTAATCAGAAAACTGACCATGTTACGGCTACAACATATTTGTACACATTACTAATTAATAATGACAAGTGTATTAATTGGATTCGCTATGGTGTGACAAGATTGGTTGGAGGATGGACTTGTCTTGAGCTAATGTGTTGTCATTTGTCATCTCCGGTGTCTTTGTGTTTTGCATATGAACTGAACATTTCCAGCTGTACGTAAAATCATTTTTGTTTCCCAGTTTTACAAGACGCATGCATTTTTCTTACAAATAAAACCTGAAAAAGTAATAACTAAATCGATTTTACAGAATACAGAGTGATACTACATATATAGATCACTTTGTCTTCATCATAACTTCAAAAAACAAATAAGCGAAGTATAATTATACGAGTTTATGATAACTCCATTAATGGTATTTGCCTTGTTTTTGTTTTTATATAGTTGACGTAAATAATTTAATAATTGGGTCCATAGAAACGTGATTATGTTTTAATGTCTCCTATGATTGAAATCAGAAGAGATAATTAGATTATATTAAGTGTGAGGAAACAAAAGCTTCACTCGTCTTTTTTGGTTGACAATTATAAGATTCGTTAAGCAAACCAAATCAATAATCGACGTGATTATTCGTGTCAGTCAATCAGCATCTACCACCCCACAATTACACATTCTAGATCTATATTATATTATTATTAAAAAGTTGGTATATAAAAACAAACACAATAAATGGAAGATTTTTAAAATTACAAATGAAGTTATACTAAGTTAAAAACTTTAAGTCAAAAGAATATTGCGTTTAATGTTCTGATATACAGTTATCTGATCAATTACTATATTAGAACACAAATATGTAAGACTAAACACTACTTCCCATCTATTTTTTGGCACTTGAATGTGTAAAAACAGTAAAATTTATACTCAAAATGAAAGTGTCCGAGATTTTATCCCAAAAATAAATTATTGATAGTTCGAGGCTGTCTAAATTTGAGTTCGGCTTCTGTCAAGTTAGATCGACATCCTGGCAAAATTCACTTCACTATATTTTGGGAACATTTGCAAAAACAGTTTTTTATTTGTTTGTTTGTGTGCATTTTCTGATTATTAATTGATCATTTATAAATGTTTAAGAACAATTTATAATACATTTATAGAAGTTTATAAACTTAATCCCACTTCTTAAATACTAAACCATAAATAGTAATCACTAAACCTTTAATTTAAATGTTATAGCATTTTTAATTAAGTGTATTTTTGAAAAGTGATAATTAGTTTAAAATATTAGTTATCATATAATTTGTTGGACGTAATTCATCTCAGCTAGTTCTTAATCTTTGGTGAAACAATATATATTACCAATAAGGCAATAACATGCTAAATTGATGAATGCTTATAAAAATAATTCAGAAAACTATTAACAATTTTCAACATAAATTTACTTTAAAATCCTCAAATTTGTGTATAAATATTTAAAATATCTCATAAACTTATTATTTTAAAAAAAAAAATCAGACTCACAAAATTATATTACTTTTTAGATATTAGAAAATATAATTAATTTAAAAGATAATGCATATAGTGAAGATGGTTAAAATTAGCACACTAGACTACCAGTAGATCCAAAGCATATATAGTAATGCTTGGGCCTTTGAAATCATAATTACACTTTTTTGTTTGCTAACCATACTTCATTTATTCAAATAAAACAAGTTCACTCCTTCCTATCAGGAGAGTTGGACAAATCAAAGAAATCTACCTTAGCAAGCTCATCTAACATCTGCTAGAACATTTTCCAATCGTCGGATAAAAACAAAAAGATAGTTAATGGATCTGTTCAACGCGAATGCGAGGAGGATTCCTTGGATATTAGTCACAGATTTTGATCACATGGGAAGAGAGATAATAGTTTCGGAGTCATATATTCAGGCTAAACAACTTAGATTCATAGAACCCGACCCAGCAGCATTTTTGATAGATCATTTCATAATTACACTTATGTAACATGTTTTTCATTACTAAACTTGTCATTTACAGCCTGCACAAATCAGAGTCATATATTTAGGCAAATGTGCACATATAGATCTTTATCTTTTCTTACTAGATTTTGATTCACGCTTTTGAAACAGCAGAATAACTATTTAGATATTAAAATTTAATTTAATCGAATATCAAATATAATTAACATTTGAATCTAAACATTTTGAAGTTTACAAGTGAGATTTTTTTATATTTTGATGAGTAATAGATATTAGATCACTTTATTTATAGTGAATAATGACTTATAAAATAAGTTATAATATTTACAACACTGTACAAGTTATTAATTAGATTTTTCAAAATGTATAGTTTAATAAGTGCAGAAGTGTGGATTTTGAATTTATTATGCTTTCTATATATGATTTTAACATTAAGTACTTTCTAAGTATATTAGATAAGTGACCCTTTTTTTGAAACACAATATTTTAGATAAGTGACCATCACATAAATCTAGGGCAAGCTATTTGTTTTTATTTAAAGCTAATTAATATCGTGTAATTACATAACAATTAGAACTTACTTAAAGTGGGGTGTATTCAAGTGAGAATTTTAGGTGATTTGTGTAAAAATAAAAAATCGACTCTTATTCAAACATGAATTTCAAAAACTCATTTAAAATCCACTGTTATTAAACTTGACATTTCATAAAGTACTCTAAAATCCACTGTTATTGAAAATATTTTAAGTTGTGGAGTTTTAATATTTTAAATGATTTTAGATTGTTTGGGTGGAGTTTCTTAGTTTTAAAAAATTAAAGTTAAAATCTCATGATTTTAGGTGATATTCTAAGGTGTTTTAACAAAAACCACTTAAAACTCTTCAATTCTTTGAAATCATCTACAACCTTATTAAAAATCAAATCACTTCAAATTTTACATTGAATACATCCCCCAAAATGTATTCAATATATCTACTACTAAATGTATTTATATATGACTTAGTAAAGCATTAATATTGTTCAAATTTATTTTAGATATTTAGTTTAGATATGTACGAGTTTATTTTCTATAAAAACTGATAATATAAATCTATATTCGCATATGGTATGAAAATATCAAGTTCTGAATTCAAAATAGTTTATGCAGAAAAAATATTATAAACACAAGTACTACTTCAATACTAAATTTTGCTGGTTTGGATATATGAAACAAATATATATATATATATATCTATATATATATATATATAATAACTGGTTGAAGTTAAGTTTTTTTAGACTTCTCTAGTTAAATATGGACTAGTTTTATATATATATATATATATATATATATATATATATATATATATATATATATATATATATATATATATATATATATAATTATCCTGAATTCTTAAGTGAAGAATTCGTTATACAACAAAAAGACATTGTAAACATAAATGCTAGTTCACAGAAAGTGTTAAAGATTATCTAGATGGTTGACGATAATAGTTATCTCATTCCTTGTAGTTATCTCTATCTTCGAGATAGTGTTTATCTAGATCTATATGACGGTCTACTCCATGTATAAATAGAGAGATATGAATGAGAATAATATACATCCTTCCACAACACGTTATCAGCACGAAACCCTAACCCTGAGTAAAAACCCTAATCACAAAATAAAACTCTAGCCGTCAATCAAAATCCAAAAACCCTAACTACTAAGTCATCTATTGTTGTCGGCAGCTTCTCCCATACTTTCGTCTTCGTTAGTAACTGAGATAAGTACTTATGCTTTATACGGATCTCCTGCTTTTGTTAAAGATCGCCTAATGTTCACTATTGCTCAATATGATGTGACCAATATTATATATTTTATAATTTGAACACTAGATCTAAATTGTTTGTTTGGTATTTTTCTGAATGGTCGATTGGTTACTGTTTTTAGCTTTTATGGTTTGACTTTATTAATTCTCTCAAAACGAAACCCCTTTACAACTTGTGTTATTGATTTGCTGTACATTAGTTAACTAAAGTTGGTGAATTTACAATTTTATGATTGAGAAACGTTGATTTCATCATATGAATGAGTTATATTTTATTAAGTAATAGATTTATCTATACTAGCACGCTATTGTTGATTCAATAAATTTGGTATTTACTGGTTATTTGTTTGATAAAATTATTGTTTTATATTTTATATAAGACCAAAAAGAAGAAACATGTAAGTATCAAAATTAGATATGCTATTGTCAAAACGTTTGTTTGATGCATGAAATTTCTATATGTTATTGTTAGATTGCTATACCAATCAGTTTGAGGATATACCAATATTTTGCTGATTTGTTTTAGTGTTTTGATAATATAGCTCGATTCCTTTCAAGACGAGTTAATGAAGGAACATGAGTTTGCAGGCGTGATGCTATTGTTGTAGACGTGATGTCTTTTGTTTTCTGACAAGTCGATGAACAGAAACAGTCTCCGTTAGAAATCATATTTCACCCTGCGATCATCCAGATAAGTAAACTGTTGGAGCAAACTATCATTTGAAATCAGGAGCCGTTGGAGGTTTGATTTAGTCTTTCACGTTTATTAGTTGTTTTCAATAATGTCCTATTCTTTAGGATCAAGTAGTTTTCATTTTAGTGGCTTAGTTGCTTTAGTAGTTGCTTTATTTCAGGAACTCTCTATTTCATTGTAACGCTATATATAGCTATTGCTTTCAATCGGATATAATCAGAGTTTCATATACAAACAAAGCACTTGAGATTACAAATTGGTATCAGAGCTCTATACCTAAAGAGTGAAGAGATGGGTGATGACAAGATGAAGCTACTGCAGTTCGATGGACATTGGGACCATTGGAGTGAAGTCATGGAGAACTTCTTCCGAGCCAGAGGGCTATGGAGTTTGATCGAAACCAGAGTTGAAGAACCATCTGCCACGACGGTGTTGACTGCAGAACAAAACCTGCAACTGGAGAACAACAGAACCAACGATCACAAAGTCAAGCATTACCTCTATCAGAGCATTGACAGGGTGACGTTCGAACAGATCTTGGACAGGAGGACTTCTAAGATCATTTGGGATTCGATGAAGGCAAAGTATGGTGGCAATGCTCGAGTGAAGAGATCGTTGCTACAGAAGTTGAGAAGAGACTTTGAAGTGTTGGAGATGAAGGAGAGTGAAAGCATTGAAGAATACTTCATCAGTGTGTTGGCTATCACAAATCAAATGAGGAGCAATGGAGAGACCATGGCAGACTCTAAGGTGGTTGAGAAGATCCTCAGAACTCTCAGTGAGAAGTTCATGTACGTGGTGGTATCCATTGAAGAGTCCAAGGACATTGAATCAATCACCTTGGACGAGTTGCAAAGTTCCTTGGTGGTCCATGAACAAAAGTTCAAGAAGGTTGACAAAGGTGATGATCAAGTACTGAAGATCACACATGGAAGAGGAGTGGGATCCAGAGGCCGAGGCTTCTCAGGGAGAGGCAAAGGACGTGGTCGAGGCAGGGGCTTTTTCAACAAAAGCACGGTGGAATGTTACAAATGCCACAAACTTGGACATTTCCAAAACGAATGTCCAAAATGGGAAGAAGAAGCCAACTATGCAGACTTTGATGAGAACGAAGAGATGTTGTTGATGGCATTTATTGAGGAAATGGATGTAGAGGAGCTGCACAAGGACAAGGAAATGGAAAAAGTGACAGAGAATGCACTGATGGCAAGCTCAGGAAATCAAGGAGACGTAAAGAAGAAGGTGTGGTTCCTTGACTCAGGTTGCTCTAATCACATGAGTGGAGACAAGAGCTTATTCTCAAAGCTAGATGAAGACTTCAGGCACTCGGTGAAGCTGGGGAACAACAAGAAGATGGAAGTTATTGGGAAAGGGAACACAAAGTTGGTAATGAATGGGGCAAACTACGTAATAAGTGATGTGTATTACGTACCTGAACTCAAAAACAACCTCCTGAGTCTTGGACAGCTTCAGGAGAAACATATCACAATCATCATTCAAAAGGGCTTCTGCAAAATTTATCATGAAGAGAAGGGATTGATAGCTGAGAGTCGGATGAGCACAAACCGAATGTTTGCACTAGTTGATCAAGAAAGGGGTGACTCAAGCTCAAATGAACAAAGATGTTTGAAGACAACCTCTGAGGATGTGCCTAAGCTGTGGCACGAGCGTTATGGCCACTTGAATCATCGAGGAATGAAAGCTCTACAGAGCAAGAACATGGTGAGAGGTCTACCAGACTTCGGGGTTCAGAGCTTCACGTGCTCAGACTGTCTGGTGGGGAAACAACCAAGAAAGGCCATACCGAAGAAGAGTACATGGAGAGCAAAGGAGGTACTGGAGCTGATTCACTCAGATATTTGTGGTCCCATTAATCCTACGTCCAACAGTGGAATGAGGTACATTCTATGCTTCATAGATGACTATAGCAGAAAAGGTTGGGTGTATCTACTAAGAGAGAAGTCTGAAGCCTTCGCTGAGTTTAAAACATTCAAGAAGATGGTGGAGACTGAAACAGGAAAGGTGATAAAAGGGTTAAGAACAGACAGGGGAGGAGAATACACCTCACACGAGTTCTCAAACTACTGTAAGGAACATGGAATCAGACGCCAACTGACCACATCCTACACTCCTCAACAGAATGGCATAGCTGAGAGGAAGAACCGCACTGTTATGAACATGGTCAGGTCGATGTTCTCAAACAAGAAGGTACCAAAGATGTTCTGGACAGAAGCTGTGAAGTGGACCTTCTATATCCTCAACAGATGTCCCACCGTAGCTGTCAAGAACGTCACACCACAAGAGGCATGGAGTGGGATAAAGCCGAATGTGGAACATTTCAGAGTATGGGGATGCATCGCACACGTTCACATCGCAGACCAGAAACGAAGTAATCTTGATGATAAGAGCAAACCATGTGTTTTGCTTGGATACTCTGAAGAATCCAAGGCCTACAGGCTATACAATCCAAAGACAAAGAAGATAGTGACAAGTCGAGATGTGGTCTTTGAGGAAGCAAAAGAATGGGATTGGAGTGAGGATCAAGATCATCTCACGGAAGGCTCGTTAACGTGGAATGGGGATGATTTGGATTGGGAAGAAAGTGATGAAGAAGATAACAATGAAGAGGTGGAAGGCGGTAACAATGAGACTGAGCAGCCAGTAGAAAATGCAGCAGAAAACCAAGAAGAGCAGACTGCAGAAATCAGGGAGGGCAGAGTGAGGAGACCTCCAAGTTACTTAAGAGACTATGTACACTGCATCGAGACTATTGATGATGAAGAAGAGGTGGTCAACATGGTGGAGATTAATGCTACAGACCCTGCAACCTTTGAGGAAGCAGAGAAGAACTCAAAGTGGAGAGATGCGATGACAGAAGAGATAAACTCCATTGAAAAGAATTAGACGTGGGAGCTGTGTGCTTTACCTGATGGAGCTAAGTGCATAGGCGTGAAGTGGATCTACAAAACCAAACTAAATGAGCTCGGAGAAACCATCAAGTACAAGGCGAGGTTAGTAGCTAAGGGATACTCTCAGGAGCTTGGAATTGATTATACTGAAGTATATGCGCCTGTTGCTCGCATGGACACCATCAGAACCATCCTGGCAACTGCTGCTCAGAGATCATGGGTCGTGTATCAGCTTGATGTCAAGTCAGCATTTCTTCATGGAATCCTCACTGAAGATGTCTACAGACAACAACCTAAAGGGTACGTAGTGGAGGGACACGAAGACAGTGTCTACAAGCTTCACAAGGCATTATATGGCTTGAAACAAGCCCCAAGGGCCTGGTTCAGTCGCATTGAAGAATATTTTCTGAAGGCTGGTTTTACAAAATCACAAAACGAGGAGACATTGTTTCTCAAGGTCGACAATCAAGGTAATATTCTGATTGTGAGTGTGTACGTTGATGATCTCATTTACACAAGAAGTAGTCTTGAGATGATGATGGAGTTCAAGAGGTCTATGCAAGAAGAATTCGACATGACTGATCTTGGGAGGATGAGGTACTTCCTTGGAATTGAGGTGCATCAGAAGGTGGATGGAATTCACATATCTCAAGCCAAGTATGCTTAGGAGATTTTGAAACGGTTTGACATGGAGGATTGTAACTCGGTTGCAAATCCTATGGTGCCTGGAGAGAAGCTTGACATGGATGCTGAAGGAGAGAGAGTAGACGAGACACTTTACAAACAAATGATTGGGAGCCTCATGTACATCACAACCACACGACCTGATTTGCAATTCTCGGTGAGCCTACTCAGTCGTTTCATGTCAAAGCCGACAAGACTTCACTCACAAGCTGTGAAGAAAGTATTAAGGTACTTAAAAGGAACAACAAATTTTGGAATTTGGTACAATGGAGGAGGAACAGGGGAGCTGTGTGTCTACACTGATAGCGACTTTGCTGGAGATGTCGATAGCAGGAAGAGTACCTCAGGATACGTATTTCTTTTGGATAATGGAGCGGTTGCATGGTGCTCAAAGAAGCAGCCCATAGTCACTCTGTCCACCACTGAAGCCGAGTATGTAGCTGCATCAGTCTGTGCATGTCAGGCCATCTGGTTCAAGCGAGTCATGAAGGAGTTGGGGCATGAGATGAATGAGAGCACTATCACTCAATGTGACAACACGTCAACGATCAAGCTGGCCAAGAACCCTGTGTTTCATGGGCGTTGCAAGCATATTGGTGTCAGGTTCCACTTCTTACGTGATCTGGTCAATGAAGGAGAAATAAGTATGGAGCATTGTGGGACAGAAGAGCAAGTTGCTGATGTGTTTACAAAGCCATTAAAGAGAGAGGTGTTCGAGAAGATGAGAAGCAGACTTGGAGTTTGCTCAGTCAAGGATAAGCTGAATCTTGAAGACCAAGTTTAGCTTAGGGAGGGTTTGTTGGAGCAAACTATCATTTGAAATCAGGAGCCGTTGGAGGTTTGATTTAGTCTTTCACGTTTATTAGTTGTTTTCAATAATGTCCTATTCTTTAGGATCAAGTAGTTTTCATTTTAGTGGCTTAGTTGCTTTAGTAGTTGCTTTATTTCAGGAACTCTCTATTTCATTGTAACGCTATATATAGCTATTGCTTTCAATCGAATATAATCAGAGCACTTGAGATTACATAAACTCGTTATAAATTATATAAACATGAAGATGGGTTAGATAGTTGTTTAGTGTAACTGGACACATGTTTCAATTTGGTTATACATGGCTATTTAATACTTGGGTCTTAAGGCATCTTTTAGTATTAAATGGTTATACTTACGTATATATATACCGTAACACACACTAGTGCATAAATGCATTATTATTGTTATTTATTCATTGTGTGAGATATTCGTTAGCTTATTTCGAATATGGATTAGACACTGACATTAGTGCATAAATGCTTTGTTATTGTTATTGATATATGAATTGCAATTCAAACTTTTGATGTCTAACATTGAATAATAGCCATATTTATCAATATGAGCAAATCTTAAATATTTCAGGATCATTTGTCTCTGAGGCCACGAACTCATGAGAATTATGAAGGGTTGAATCTCCTAGCTCTCGTTTAACTTCTCTTTGGTTAAGATAAGTATTTTTTTAATTATTTGTCATGCTTTATATACAAGGTAGAGTAAAATAACTTGCATGAAAGTATGTGCTATGCATTTTGTTTAGTAAATTGATTGATTAGTCAAAAAAAAAACCTTTGTATATAGCATGAGATTAAAAAAAAAACAATAAATATAATGGTTATATATTTTTGACATAATAACAATTCATGATAATGTTTTAGTTTATAAAATAATGTTTGATATTTATAAATATTATATTTTATTACTATTATATTTATAAGAGTATTAAAGTTTAAAAAAAAATGATTACTTAAAACTCATTATGAAATTTTTTTAAGATTCAGAGTCTGTAATAAAATTAATGTTGTCTAAAAGACACATTAAAATAAAGTAATATATATAAAAATATTGTGAATTTATATCATATCTATTCGAGATATATGACTCGATCAACCAATATCTTTGAATTATAAGACCTCGAAGCCTTATGGAAATATAAATGTATTAATAATGATTGTTTTGATAATGATCTGATGTCATAGACTTATGTTTTGAAATTGAATGTCAATCTCTACTGACCTAATGGCCACGTTTTCCATGAGCAAAGTCTTGAATAATACAGAGTGAGATGTGCACTGTAAAAGCTGAGATTTTACGTGGAGTTTAACAAGCCGAGAAGTATAAACCATTCTGATGTCATCTTTGTGTTAGATCTCCAATCTTCGATGCACTTCTCCTTATTAAGATAAGTATTTTACTTTTATACTTTAAATATAAATTTAAATAAAGTTTGAATTTAAAAGAAAAAGAAATTGTATAAAAGAAAACTATTGTAACTACAATACGTGATAGTATAAAGATTATTGAAAGCTCTAGAAGAGTAAATATGTGATTGCCTATGGGAACGCAATATAAAATCATTAATGCGTTATATTTTTCCAAGTCTCAAAGGTTGGAAGAAACCTAAAATATAACACATGACCTAAGTTTGGTATGTTGTTAATTATAAAGTGGGATTCCATTCGAGATATATGAAATTAGGATGTCATTATCTCGAGGGGGAGAATTAGAGAATCCCATTTCCCTAGTAAGTGGAACACAAAAGTATGGAAATAGACTTGAGGAGTCATTTCAAAGCAGTTCACATTGGAAATAGACTTAAGGAGTCATTCCAAGGGATTTACAAATTAATCATGTTGAGACAATAAGTAAATACACTATTGAGTTGTACTACACAAAGATTATGTTTGCAAAAATCTAAGAAAGAGAAACCATAAAAAAACGTTTTCTTTGATTGGATGATTGCTTGAATTGAGGTTTAGGTTTATTAGAATGATTTTCTTGCTTGCATTTTTACCGATTATTTTGCTTTGAAAATACAAAATGCCTAAGAAAAGGATAGTCTGTCTATTATAAAAGACCACGGCCAAGGCATAGCCTTAAGGGCACGAATTTGTTCACCCTATCTAAAGACCCATTGAGTCATAAAGACATGAGCATGAATGTTTTCCACATTGGACCAATGGGCAAAAGAAACAAAAAGATCCTTCAGATCATCAGAAAATCGCCTAAGGTCTTATAAGAAAGTGGTCAAGACTATTCCCAAAAGATCTACTGATATAGACTATGCTAAAGATCAGTATGATAGAGGCTTAAAGCCATGGCAACCAGAAAGGTTGGCCCACAAAATTTTGAACTTTATTATACAAAGCACCTAATTAAGAAAAAAAACTAAAATTAAATCATAAAGTCTATATTATAAGATTCATACTTTATAAAGATGAGTACAAAAGATTAAAGAGTATAGTTGCCTAGTTAAAAGAACTATGGCCAAGGCAATGCCTAAAGGGCTAGAGAGATCCAAATGATCTATATTCACCCATGAGACCCATTAAATTATAAAGATTAAGTATAAATGGTTTCCACAAATGAGAAACAATGGGTAAGAAAGGAAAAAATAGGATTCCTACGAAAGATTTGAAATAAAAACCGCCCAGAACTATACTTATGTACTCTACTGATCTAAACTATGCTAAGGATCAGTATGTTAAGAGGCAAAAAGAGCCATGGATACCCAAATTGGTATACCCACGAAATTACACTTAATGGCATGACCGGATTAGCCATCCATGTCTAAAAACTTGATTGTTATTGCAAAGACACCAGAGTTATCCCATAAGATCTCACGTTGTGTAACATGTACACAAGGGAAACTCATTAAGCTTTATTGTCCTAAGCATCACGAAAAATAAGTATGTTCATGAGGGGGAGTGAGGATTAAACCCAGTGATACATGACCATACAAGAAAATTCGCGTAACATGGGTTGTAACCATGTCATAAAAGGCTTAGAGATTCAGGTTCTCTTGGTGATAAATCACCCAAGTCCAGCCTAATGCTTAGGGACATTATGAATTTACATGTACAATGCAATGTATGCATCAGGCCATATAAGTGAGCATAGATATTCCCATCTCAGATTGAATACGGGTCATAAAGCCAGACATATACCATCTTGAGATTTTTATTAAACAAACCACCACAGACATATGTGCCGTCTAAGATGGAACCTCTGAAGAGGATTGGGAATATATGTTGGATAAGTATGTCTTTCTCCACGAGTATTAAAGAAACCTTGAGCCAAATATGGGTGATCAGATTGTGGCTAGGTACACGGATTGCATGATTATGAATCCCACTATCCAACATCAGAAGGAGAAAGATATAAGCTGGATATGATAAGAAAAAGAGAATGGTATTGACCATCATTGTCTTGGCAAGATCCTCGGACCAGAGAATGAGGTTTAAGACGTCTAAAGAAAGAAAAGATTATGCAAAGCTAGCTAAATTAGATGCCAGACACATAGACCCGAGAAATAAAAAGAAAAAGGTCATACCAGCTTAGCACCAGACGAATTTGATGTCCTAGAAGAGACACAACCAAGTTGCTACAGAGTCTATAAGAGATAG
The DNA here is from genome assembly GCA_905132765.1 of Moricandia arvensis. Classification (NCBI taxonomy): domain Eukaryota; kingdom Viridiplantae; phylum Streptophyta; class Magnoliopsida; order Brassicales; family Brassicaceae; genus Moricandia; species Moricandia arvensis. The sequence continues at coordinate 57,732 of CAJHQP010000979.1, forward strand.
ACCAATATGTTACATAATAAAAGGAACCTTGGAAAAGAGAAAAGGTGCATAAAATATGAAATCCGAGGTTAATAAGGAAACCAGACCAGACATAGAAATAAGGTCGGCCGACTGAAACATCTAAGGTACCAGACCATGTAGCTTGGGACGCCAAGCTGCTAGGTATTAAAGGTCCCAGATAACAAGATCTCAAACCAATTGGATCATGTCTGGAATACAATGGAACGCACAAAGGGTATCGATACCAATGATATAAAAATGCGCAAGATAAGTAGCACTTGACCATAGAGATATATGCGAAGATCATGAACCCACGTAAGAGTACTCATAAAGATAAAAAGAAACTGTGGGGGTAGAATATAAATAAAGAGTGATGGGTGTATTGGCCACATAGAAACGCCATCAGACAAACCAGTGATGAATAAAAGTTCTTGTGAGAAAATCGTGAGATAATAGAACATTCAAGCATGGCTTGATAACACAAGGATACTCACAGAGATTAAGAAAAGTTTATAAAGAGATATACTCCAATGTGGTGGAGGCTACTAATTTGACAAAGTCTGGTCATAGATTAAAGTATGTAAAAGTAGCATATGGTTCACTGGATAAACAAAGATTAAAGGTACCACAAAAGAGATAAGAAAGATGAGAAAGAAATTCTCTAAAAATGAAACAATGTAGTTGCATAGACTAAGTAAAGCTTAGCAGAAAAGTTCTATAAGAACAATTCAGATCAGTCCATGTAAACATATAAAAGATGTATGGATTCCTTGTGATCAAAGATTGGCTACAATGGATAAAGCCATTGGTACATACGAAGTGATAAATGTCTGAATGAACAAAAGACATGAAACAAAGTGGTTCGTATGTGTTTGGGTCAATGACTCAATATATATTGAAATGTCCACGTAATGGCTAAGCCATGAGACTAGAAGATCCGTGGGACATGAAAGAACCTGCGAGTAAAATTTAATCGCAGATTAAAAGTCCATCTGAGTACCGGTCGAGTGCCATCCGTCCAACCAAGACACAGAGTGATCAGCAGCAAAGATGTACGTCATGACCACATCTTAATGGAGTTCCAGAAGACATATAGACGTCCAAGAGTTACAAGTTCATTCAAGGGAAAATCCAACTGATCATCTTCAAGTCATAGGCAACCTCGACGTTCCGGAAGCTCAGACACCAGATAGGAATGCGTCATCTACAGTGGTGCATTCATCAGGGGGAGTTACATGTGTTGTACTCTTTTTCTTGTTCGGGCTTCCCTTTTTACCACATTGGGTTTTGGGTTTACCAGGAGAGGTTTTAATGAGGCAACATCCAAAGCATGTAACAATCCCTGAACCAGATGCGTCAACCAAGGGGGAGTGTTAAGGATTATCTAGATGGTTGACGATAATAGTTATCTCATTCCTTGTAGTTATCTCTATCTTCGAGATAGTGTTTATCTAGATCTATATGACGGTCTACTCCATGTATAAATAGAGAGATATGAATGAGAATAATATACATCCTTCCACAACAGAAAGATAATATTGTTTTAGAAATGTAAAACAGAAATATGCCATAAATTGTTGATTCTAATTTTGTTACTTATTTATAGTTAACAATAAGTTCTGCGGATATACAAAATTGACAAAATTTTATTGATTTCTCTTGTAGGTTTATAAATATGGTGTATGGTTTAGCTAAGAACATGTAAAAAATGCCTTTTGGCTCACCAATGAATGTCAAACAAAACGTTTTATAAGTTTTGAGTTTCTAACACAATGTCACGTTGTTTGGTATTGTATCATCAATATAATAGACTGCTAGAGTGAATTCATCGATCCTATAATTTTAAAATCATCTGAAAATAATATGTGAACAAAATATAAATACTCACTAGGACGCTGTTTATCTCCAAAGCTGTCACATGAATGAATCGAAATGGTTCTCACGTCAATGGATTCCTCCCTTATGTTGCTTCGGTCAAAACAGAGAATCTGGCAAATAATTTAGCGTAAAATAGTGAGATCTAAGTAAAAGAAAATGTGTATGAGGCCATACGTAGCTATAATATTTCTATCTGTTTTCTGTAAATATTTATGATGAAAATAAAATAAATAGTGGATAACAAAAAGAGAATATTACATCTATACATACTTTTAAACTTAGACATATTTTGACCATGTCAAACACTTTCATCTTATAAATAACCTAAAACTCCTAATAACTTACAGAAACAGAGAACGTGTGATTATATTTACAATCAATCACTTTTTAATTTACCAACGATGGAAATTGTTCATCCGGCGATTAAATTGACTGTTTCTATTAGTTAAAATAAACTCATTCTCATTAAATGTCAACCTGTACAAACAACCAGTATTTATACTCTATACAAACTCCTTGTATCCTATATAACTCCATTTACACGTATGCAATACATAATATAGGATAATAGTCCCCCTCAAGATGGGACGAAGATGTTAAGAAGACCCATCTTGCCCAACAGTCTTTTAAAAGGTGCAGGGTACATCGGTTTGGTGAAGGGATCAGCTAACTGAAGATCTGTTCGCACATGTAACAACTTGAACAAGCCAGCAACCAAACGTTCACGAACACTATGACAATCCATCTCAAAGTTCTTGGTTCGTTCATGATAAACCGAGTTATGAGCAATGTGGATAGCAGCTGAATTATCGCAGAAAAGCAGTGTGGGCTTGGCTAAAGGAAGACGGAGTTCGACAAGAAAGTTGGTAAGCCATGTTAACTCATCGGAAACAACAGAAAGACTTCTGTATTCCGCCTCTGTGGAGCTTTTGGCAACAACCTTCTGCTTCTTGGATTTCCACGAGATCAGGGATGTGCCAATGAAAATGCAGAAACCAGATGTAGAACGACGAGTATCTTGACATGAACCCCAGTCAGCATCGGCAAAGGCCTGAATCTGCATCTCAGAAGAGGAAGAATAGAACAAACCTTGCCCGATAGTCCCTTTAATGTAATGAAGAACCTTGAGAAGGGCTTTGTGGTAGCTTTTGCGGGGAGCTGAAGAAAACTGACTGAGTTTGTTGACAGCAAACGTTATGTCAGGACGAGTAATCTGCAAATACATCAAGCGACCAACAAGTCGACGATAAGCTGCAGCATCAACCAAGTCATCATCAACATCTTTATGTGGAACTGAAAAAAGCTTGACAGAAGGATCCATGGGAATACTCGAAGGCTTGCAACCAAGAAGACCCGTATCATCAAGTAAATCAAGGGCATACTTGCGTTGACAAACATGAATCCCATCCGAAGAGCGAGCAATCTCAAGGCCGAGAAAGTATTTTAGAAGACCCAAGTCACGAAGTTTGAAGTGAGATTGCAGTTGAGTCTTCAAGATCGCTACTTCTGAGTCGCTGCTGCTGCAGATAATAATGTCATCGACATAGACAATCACACAGAGAAATAGACCATCGCAGAGCTTAAGAAAGCAAGTATGATCCGAGTGAGTTTGAGAGAAACCCAAAGAGACAAGTGTAGTGGAAAATTTGAGAAACCACTGACGAGATGCTTGTTTTAAACCGTAGAGTGATTTTTCAAGTTTACAAACAGCATTGGGAGGTAACTTGTCCCCCTGTCTCTGTGCATATCCTGGAGGAAGAGACATGTATATCTCTTCATCAAGGTCGCCATTGAGAAAAGCATTGGATATGTCAAGTTGATGAAGAAAATAACCATGTATGGCCGCAAGACTAAGCAACAGTTTGACAGTAGTAAGCTTGACAACAGGAGAGAAAGTGTCATGATAATCCACTCCTTCCTGTTGAGTATAACCCTTGGCAACTAAGCGAGCTTTGTACCGTTCAACAGTCCCATCAGCGTTGAACTTCACTTTGAAAACCCATTTACAACCGATAGGTGTTTTGTTGGGAGGAAGAGTACAAATAGTCCAAGTGCCAGTGCCTTCCAGAGCAGCAATCTCCTCGTCCATTGGATCATCCCACACCAAAAGTTTCTTTGCCTCAGTATAGGTCACGGGTTCTTTGATTTTGTCTATGGCAACTAAGAAAGAGAGATAAAGTGGGGAAACTTTATCATATGAAAGCACAGAGGAGATGTCATGAATGGTTGAAGATCCTATTGAATTACAATAGTAATCTTGAAGATAAGCTGGCTTTTTAAGTCTCATGTGTGATGACTGAACAGAAGGTTCAACATCAATTGTAGTATCCGCAGAAGGCAAGATATCTACAGAAGATGTATGAGAAGAAGTCTCAACACCAGGAACAATGTCATTCACAGGAGCTTGTGTTGGTAACTGATCTTGAAAGAAGATAGAAGAGGAATAAGGAAGATCAGTGCCAACGAAAGGAAAGAGCTCTTCGTGGAAAACTACATGACGAGATATAACAATAGAATTGTTCTCAAGGTCAAGTAGTTTATAGCCTTTGATTCCCGAAGGATAGCCAATGAAAACACACGCACGAGCTCTAGGGTCAAATTTAAGTCTGCATTTGGGTGATGTAGAAGCATAACAGAGGCAACCGAAAGTACGAAGTTGATCATAATCAGGGATTTTGCCAGTGAGAGTTTCAAAAGGGGATTTATCATCAAGAATGGGAGCAGGAAGACGATTAATGAGGTGAACAGCAGTGAGAATGCAGTCACCCCAATATGGAAGTGGGAGAAGGGATTGAAAAAGAAGAGCACGGGCCACATTGAGAATGTGTTGATGTTTACGTTCCGCAACAGAATTTTGTTGTGGAGTTTCTGGACAGGAATGAAAAGAAAGAATTCCTTTTGATTGGTAAAGGGCAGTGAACTTGAGTTCTGGAGCATTGTCAGATCTAACCCCCTTAATCTTCCTATCAAACTGATTTTCTACCATTTCTATGAAACCCGGAAAGACAGTGAGAACATCAGATTTATTTTTAAGGAGATAAACCCAAGTGGCTCTAGAACAATCATCAACAATGGTTAGAAAGTACTTAAAACCATCATGAGTCGAAGTAGAAAAGGGACCCCATGTGTCTATGTGAAGAAGTTCAAAAGGAATTTTACTTGTGTGATTATGTGATATAAAGGAAGATGTTTTTGTTTTGATAAATGACAAACCTTACAATGAGAATCAACTTTATTTGACTGCTTAGAGTATGCTAGAACAGAGTGCATAGAATCAAGTTTAGATATAGACGGGTGTCCTAATCTCTTATGCCACAGATCTAGACTAGAAACAGCAGCAATGAAAACATTCTGTAAAGTACCTTGCGATGACAACGACTCTATATCAAGGAAGTAAAGGTTTGCCACTTCTCTACCCATTCCAATCATTAATTCTCGTGTAAGATCCTGGATACCACAAGAAGATTCATCAAACCAAACCCGACAATGTAAGGCTTTAGTAAGGCAACTGACACTGAGGAGATTAAACTTGAACTGAGGAATATAGAGAACATCACTAAGAACTAGTTGTCTACCCAGTGCTATAGTGCCTATGCCAACAATGCTGACCAGAACCCCATTTGGTAAAGAAACAGTGGTATTAGGGAGGGATTTGAAAGAAAGAAAAGAAGAATGTTGATGAGTAATATGGTTAGTTACCCCTGAATCTATCACCCAAGCATTTAGAGGAGTGGTGTTATTGGTCAGAGAGCGGACATAAGGTTTAATACTACCGGTAAAGGAACAATGAATAGAGGGATGGAAATTACCGGAGACAGGACATGTGGTTGATGAAGAAGGAATGGAAACTGAGACAGAGTGAACTTCTGGCGTAGGATGATCTGCTGGAGCTTGGAGCTTGGAGCTTGTTGCTGAGAAAAGCGACTAGCTGCTGAATTTGAGTAGGTGATAGGTCATGTGCAGACAATTCAGCAGTTGGAGATGAATCAACGACAGCCACATTCGCAGACACAGAAGAAACCAGTGTGTCACTCTTTGGTGTTGGTTTCAGGCTATTAGGATAGCCATGTTTCTTGTAGCAACGATCAATGACATGACCAGGACGGTGACAATAGGTACAGTATGGCCTATCTTTCCTCTGATAACTGCATGAAGAAGATTTTTGAGTACCCTGGTCAGAAGGCTGAGAGACTTGGAAAGCATTAGGAGATACCAACACTGCAGATGATTGAAGGTGAGCAGCCCGATGACTGTCTTCTTGATCCAAAAGGTTGAAAACTTCAGAAAAACTTGGAAGAACCTTCTTCATAAGAATCCTGCTTCTGATGTTTTCGTAATTATCATTGAGTCCCATAAGGAAATCAATAATCCGATTGGTTTCTCGCTCTGTCAGAAGATCTTCAATAGTGTGATTGGCATTCTGAAGGCTTGAAAGTTCCTCCCACAATGACTGAGTCTTTGTGTGATATGAGGAGAGATCCATACTGCCTTGTTGGAAAGAGTGAAGTTGATGCCGGAGCTTGTAGAGTCTTGGTAAGTTCGACTTGTGATAACGTGTGTGAAGATCTGTCCAAATGTCTGAGGCATTCTTGAAGTATAGTATACTCGTATAGATCTGTTTAGTGACACTATTCAACAACCAAGACTTGATCATACTATTGCAGCGACACCAAATCCTAAAATAAGGATCGTTCTCTGAAGGTTTGACTATAGAACCATCGACGAACCCTAGTTATTCTTAGCTTCGAGACTAGTGGTCATCGCAATTATCCAAACACCATAGTTACTACCATCTAGAGGTTCCACATCTAAGATTAATCCAGGATGATCGGAACTGAGTAGATGATAAGGCGAATGAATATTATCAGGTGAATCAGATACCTCAAAACGAGCTACAGGTGGAGTGCGATCAGATCGAGTGAAAGGTTCACGATCTTGAGTTCCAGGAGCATCGCGAGGTTGATGAGAACCAGAAGGCATGTCGCGAGTCAACGGAGACGAAGGCGATTGCGATTCCGGAAGATCCGGGGACGAACGACGAAACTTCGACTTGCAGTTACGTTTCCCCATTGAAATCTATCTCGAGCTCTGATTATCAAGAATGATCTGAAATTGAGCTGAAAAGCACAAGGAAACGATGAGCGAAGCTTATCGCAGATGAGAGATGTGGAGATCGGGAGTTTCCTGTGAGAATCAGGTGACGGTGAGTAGAAAAGTGACGGTGGCGGAAGTTTGTTAGAGAACGAGCTCAGAAATGCTCTGATACCATATTAGTTAAAATAAACTCATTCTCATTAAATGTCAACCTGTACAAACAACCACTATTTATACTCTATACAAACTCCTTGTATCCTATATAACTCCATTTACACGTATGCAATACATAATATAGGATAATAGTTTCCTTTAGCCGACGAAGAGCCCGATTCAAGCAGAAAAGCTTATTCTGAAACCTATGTCACAGACGAAGAGGAATATCAATACTTCGATGAAGACGACGACAAGAGTGGTCTGATATGAGATTAAACCAGAACTATGAAATTTGACGACGATATATGTGAAGTAAACATTTGTTCCCATTCCCAGAGCTAAAGCTAGATGGATAGTTGCCATCAGTCACAAGATTACACAGTTGATCAGAGACAACGCTATAGTGGTGACGATTAGACACTTCCTGATACTTACAACGCATGCGGCGTAACCAAGATTATATCATTGGGTTTGAACAAAGAGACACAGTCAGAAACATAGCAGATACCACCAGAATTAGAGAGGATGAAGGCATTTACAATAAGAATATCATAGTAAGGAAACTTGTAGTACCAGTAGAGATCTTTTGTGAAATTTGAGTATGGAGTTGATGTGTTGGTGGAAGCGGTTACTTTACTGTTACACCATTTTATTTGTGTTTTGATCTTTTATGAGCCAGAGGCAAACAAATACACATCTACAATCAAGAATCCCAAAAGAAAACCAGTGCTCATAAACAACTACACCTCTACTCTCAGTCGGCTTCACCAAACCATCTCTCACCATCTCTGTGTCCACGCGTTAGACATCCATACATTACGTGTCTATTATCAATCCACATATTAAAACAATTAGTATAATTAAAACATCATTCATCTCCTCCACTCAACAGCATCAACAAATTAGATGTCCACAGCCAACAAAAGATTATCTTGAACTATTATGGTCTAAAAATTTTGTATCCACGATACAAATAAATGAAAGAATCGTTAGGATATTGAAGTACAAAAATAAAATTTCTCTAGCCCAAAGTACACCACGAGCTAAAAGTATCTTAAATTGTAATGCACTCTAACAAAAAATACTTACCTTGATTTTATTGAGTTCATAATACTTTATTTTACTCTAGATTACTCTAAATGGTTTAACGATCGCATGCACTATCTACCGAACAATATCTAAAGACTATGATCATTGATATTGTTTTAGATTTGAGAAGATCATAGCAAAAGAGATTCCGTCAGACATTGTCTATGAAGATGAAAGCATTATGGCATTCAGACAAACCCACATGCTTATCTTCATGTTTTAGTCATCCCCAGACTGAGAGATGGCTTGACCACGCTTGGGAAGGTTAGTCAGTTTTAACATTTAACATTCAATCTGTTTTTGGTACGGTGGAATACTCTTTAGATGTCTTAAATAGAGATTCCCAGTCTATTATTTATGTCTTCAATAGAGATTCCCAGTCTGCAAAGGTACTCTATCTGATGTTAGAGAAACTGTCTCAGTCTCTCATGAGGGGTTGCACATTTTGAAAGCAAATATCTCAGAGCATGATTATTGCAAAAACCATTAAGGGTTCCTTAAGTGGGGCTTTGTGATTTTTTAATTATTAAAATTAAGGTAAGGAACTTTGGTAAGAGATACTTAAATTGTAGTGGTTTATTGCAAGTCCCTTAATTAATGTTGTTATAAATAAAAAATAATATTTTTTTTAAACATAATTTTTTTCAAAGAAGATAAACTTTAATTATTTAATAAAACAAGATCAAACATAACATATTAAACATAGATTTTAAAATAGAAATATAAAAACATACACGATAATAATTAGAAAGAGGCATCGAACTCAGTTGTTGTCTTGAGAATGTCCAAATTTATGCCATAAATGTTCAACCAAATCTCGTTTCAGTTGTTGATGCGCTTTTTTATCACGAATTCTTGATCGACCATCCATATGATTGGCGACATTTGTAGGGATATCTGTAGAATAGCTGAGATCGACATGTGAACTTTCGCTGTCTTCTCCGTGTTGAAAACCCGAAACATCAAATTGAGTGTATCCATCTCGTTCATCTTCTACTATCATATTATGAAGTATGATACATGCTCTCATAATCTTCCCAACCTTGACTTTATCCCAATAAAGTGTCGGGTTTTTAATAATGGCAAATCGTGCTTGCAAGACTCCGAAAGCACGTTCGACATCTTTGCGGGCCGCTTCTTGATGTTGAGCAAATAAAGCTGCTTTCGGGTCTTTCGGAAGTGAAATAGATTGGATAAAAGTTGCCCATTGCGGATAAATACCATCGGTGAGATAGTAAGTCAAATTATACTCTTTTCCGTTGACCGAGAAATTCGTTATCGGTGCTTGACCATTTATTATGTCATCAAAAACAGGTGAGCGATCAAGAACATTGATATCATTTAAGGTACCTGGAGCTCCAAAAAACGCATGCCATATCCAAAGATCATATGAAGCGACCGCCTCCAAAACGATTGTGGGTGGTTTCGAACCACGCGAATATTGTCCTTTCCAAGCTGTGGGACAATTCTTCCACTGCCAGTGCATACAGTCGATGCTTCCTATCATACCGGGAAATCCACGATACTCGCCAACATCAAGTAGACGTTGTAAATCAGCATTTGTTGGTCTTCTTAGGTATTCATCGCCGAACAAATCAATTATTCCTTGGACAAAATTTTCTAGACATAATCGACTGGTGGCTGAAGCGAGCCTGAGATATTCGTCGACCGTATCAAGCGCAGAACCATATGCCAACACACGAACAGCCGCTGTACACTTTTGAAGTGTAGAGAGACCAAGCCTTCCGAGACCGTCTCTTTTTTGTCGAAAGAATGGAACTTCATTGGTGAGACGCTCAACAATGCGCATGAACAATGGCTTGTTCATTCTAAATCGTCGCCGGAAAAGATTAGCAGGATATGTTGGAGTTTCACTAAAATAATCATTCCATAAACGCATATGGCCTTCTTCACGATGTCTCTCGATAAAAATTCTTTTTTTCCTTGACCTCCTTTCGTTTTCTTGATCACCATATATAGTGCACAAACTGTCAAACTTTTGATCAAATTGTTGATCAAAAAATTCATCAAACATTTGATCAAGTGTTTGTGGTGTTTGTGATTCTTCCTCAAATTCTTGATGTGATTCTTCCTCAAATTCTTCTTCATTGTGATGTGAGGAAGATGCCATAAGAGATTTGTTTGTATGAAAAGATATGTGTTTGTGAGAGATTTGTTTGTATGAGAGAATTGAGAGAAGGGAGAATTGAATGTGCTCGAATGAATGAATCTTGTGACATATATATAATCAAAATTGTTTGTACAATCTCGTGACACAAAAAGACACGAGTACAACCATATACATACAAATCTCTACCAACAAATCTCGTGACACAAAAAGACACGAGTACAACCATATACATACAAATCTCTACCTACAAATCTCGTGACACACACACACTCTACCTAATAATCAAAAAGACACACGACCATATACACACACTCCACATAAAAATCTCGTGACTCCACTCTGTGTCTATGTCTCCTCCTACTCTGTCACTCTATCTCCACTCCTGAAACATCAACAAGAAAAGTGAAACATTTAAAATACACATAACTTAAACAGAACAAGAACAAGCAACATTAAACTTAAAGAAACATTAAAATACACATAACTTAAAGACATCAACCATTTAAATTAAACATGAAACCTTGAACAAGAAACATTTAAACATGGAACATTAACCTTAAAGACAAGAAACATTTAAACATGGAACATTAACCTTAAAGACATCAACCATTAAACATGGAACATTAAACTTAAAGACCTGAACTTTACTCTATGAGCAAGTCGGTTATGAGCTTCTTTTTTAGTGATTCTTCATGTTCAGCAACTCTGTCTCCTTTCGCGAGAAGACTTTCCAGCAGTTTCATCTTAGACGACCTCTCTTCCAGTGAAGACACCCTCTCTTTCGCCTCCAAATCTGCCTTTTTGATAGCCCACATAGTCTCAAACTTATTGAGATTATTATCCACTTGAACCTTCTTCTTACCACTTGCCTTTGCAGCCTTCACACCTTGTGGACGCTTCAAACCTTCTGCCTGAGAACTCTCTGTATCTGCACCTTCCTCACAAGTCCTCTTCCTCGAGCTCACAGCCTTTTTAGCAGTACCAAGAGAGCACCACTTCTGGTCGTACCGTAGTTCTAACCATGCATGCTCTAGAGAAAAAGTTTTCTTCTGGTCTTTTTCGAATATTTTATGAGCTTCTTTCAAGACATCATCTTCACTCTGACCGCTACTGAGCTTTCTAGTAGCAGCCTCATACGCTCCGGCGAATTTGGAGACTAGGTCATTGATGCGGTGCCAACGCTGCTTGCAGTGCCTTGACTGTCTCTGATCCGGGCCATCATCACCAGCACTTGGCTGAAAGTAGGCAGCAACTCTAGACCAAAATGCTCCTCTTCTTTGCTCGTTGCCAACCACCGGGTCTTTACTAGTATTTAACCATGCACTGATGAGCAAAATATCTTCACTCTGTGTCCATTTCCGTCGCTCTTTTGGAGCTGTGGCAGTGTCTCCCTCATAGTTTGAGGCATCAGTACCTTCACTACCAAGAAATGGAAGCTGTGATGAAGATAGTTGAACACTATCTTCATAGTTACCAAAAGTAACAGTTTGTTGACTATTCAATAGTTCAACAAACTTTGAGGGACCAGACGATGGATAGGAATCCATATCAACAAAGTTTGGAATGAGATAAAGAAGGAAGAGAACAAGGAAGCTTTTTTTAAAACACGGTTTGCAATGAGATAAAGAAAGAAGAGAAGGTAGATTATTAATACACAAACACAGAAGAAGAGCATTGATCACAACCAACCGCAACGGATTTGACATATATCCGTTACCCCTTCATCACAAAAATACTCTCTTTTCTATTTAAGACAACCATTACTCAGTCTAACCACCTCAAAAGCAATTTATTACCAACCTAACACATAGTTAAGATTCAAACCACAAACCAAAAATCGTGTTAAAGACAATGCCTATATCGAGCAATAATAGCTAATTCAACTGAGCAAAGACAATGGTTTTATCCAATTACAAATTCACTACAACCAATAATAAGATTCAAAACATTCACAAGTGCAAAGAGATCGGTTATTCCTATACAAAAAATGCTTAATCCAATTCAACAGAACAAACACATTCATTTTATCTAACTGTAAAGATCAAAGACAGAGTTTTACCTTTTATAAAATTTCGTAGGGGTGGAGGAGGGAGTTTTGTCTAGCAACTTTGACCTCCTCATCGTGAACAAATCATCTGCAAACAAAAAAAAAACAGAAAATAAATAACAAATCAAAGACGAAAATTGTGTTAAAATCTCTAGACTCATGATGAAATAGACAAATAAAAGACATGCAACTCATCTTTTCTTTGGATTCGCCGACACATCGTCTTCCTCCGTCTCTTATTCAGAGATCTCGCCGTTTTCGTCGATCGATGAGACGAACCCTAGGAAGGGACGCTGTTTTCCGTCGTCGCCACCGCGAGCAACACCGTTCACTGAGGAGAACCACCGATTGTGAAAGAAATCGGCGAGAAATCGCCTTTCGCCATTGGTGAAGGAGAGAGAAGGAAGAGAGATGGAAGAAAGAAAGAATGAAAAAAAAAAGAAAAAACAACGCGACTCCACCTCTGTTCGGGCGAATGAACTGCCGACACGTGGCCCGAAGGGGCGTGCCTTCGTGACCTTCCCGAAGGTGCGTGTTTTCCTTTAATCACTCATATTTACTTATTTTTAATCACATTTATGCTAAGCTACCCTGTTAAGGGATTGCAATAATCATGGTCTCATTGTCTTTCCATCACAATCAAACAGTTTTGACACGTGGCATGCCTTCTTTTCACACTCTTTTAGATTTCAGAGAGACATCTCATAGAGTCTCATCTTATGGCCAAGATTATGGTGTTCTGTTACAAGTAATGAGTAGCATTATGCCGGTGTTTCTGATCAATTCATCAGCTGCATGTGAACAAAAAAAAACTATATACTGCCTTATCTTCTACTTGCATGTGAACATAAACGGATAATTAGAGGAAAACGTCACATATCTAAGACTGATTGACTTAAGGATGTAAATCTTTTCTTTTCCAATCTGCTTACCATCTTCATCTACACGAAGGGCTGGCAGATAAAATGGCCAGCAGAGGAGTATGATTCATGTTATCTATTATAGTCTAACTAGTCAAAATCATCAATTACTGGTTCTAAGAGCATCCACATTCGTAAGAAATTGTGTTAGTTCTTTATAACTAAAAAATAAAAGAATTTTATTTCATGAAAAAGTTAACCAATAAAAAAGAAGTATGGTGGAGGAAGAATTTCTTTAACATCAGATAGAGTACTTTTGTAGAGGTACGTCCCTCCTTCTCTTTCCTGCTTTTCCTATTTATTTTTATATTTTAATTGCTTGAATCATGGAAAGATACTAACGTTTCGGATGCCCTAAATCTCTCAATTTTCTCTTAAACTAATTTACTTGTGATTTTATTTGACTACAGAATATCCTGTTTCCAATTAAAATTAAATTAATACATATTTTTATTATTGAAAATAAAATAAATTTACAATCTTAAATGATTTGACTTTGATTGGAGGGTGGCTCGAAGAGCAAACAAATAAAACTAAAGTATTCTCTCGTGCTCATGTACAGAAATATATATTTACAAAATAATCAAATTCTAATAATTGTTAAATATTTAAGTTTTTTGTTTCTTATTTATATCTATGAAAATTAAGTAAAATTTTATTTAATAATTTATATTTTTCTTAATTTAGCATGTGATTGAGAAATGTGATATTAGAAAATCAGTTTATGTTGTTTAAAATGATTTTCTTCTTAATCATTTGATAAAAATATAATCATAATAAAAATTATTTTCTAAAAATATCTAAATTATTTATTTACAAATATTTTGAAAATTAGGTTTTAAATATATATACCTATATATTTTGAAATTTTATAGATATTCCCTTTTCATTTAAGTTGTTTAGGAAAAATATAAAGTACAATGAAATAAAATTCGTTTTATATATACAAATCTTTATGTTTTATAAAATTTTTTTTATTATTTATATGGTTTTCCATAAATTATTTTAATTTTTCAAAAAAAAATATATATAAACCTATATAATTTGAAAATGTATGGATATTTGTTTAAGATAATATAAATTAAAATAACATAAAATTCGTTTTATATATTAAATATATATACTTAATAAACAAAACTTTTATTATTTATGGTTTTCTATAGAAATAAAATTTAAACTTATTAATATAAATAAATAAATAAAAATTTAGTAAAGAAAATTTCATATAATTTTAATTCATTAAAGGTATTTGTGTAAAATGCTTGAGAAGTGAATTTACTACGTGTTGCACTCACGTTAAGTTTTAGAATAGTTAGTTAAAATGATACCTTAATAAATTAAAAATAGAATTAGTGACATTATTAAAAAACAATTCTGAATTTTTTTGTTATTTTGATTTTTTTAGATTTTTTTCTGTACATTGGTATTCAAAATACATACATAAAGGAAATATTTATAAATTTTAAAAGAGGTTATTTTATTTAATAAAAAAAGTAAAGTTCATAAAAATAAGATTTATATTCAAAAACTTCTGTTTTACAACATAATCTCAAACATTATATTTTTTTGAAATTAAATTTTGTGACAATAATCGTAAGAAAATTTTCATGTTTACCACATTATTAGTACCATTATTAATATTTATTTTCACTAAAGAGACATTTTTACAAATACTTTGTTTTTAAGAGGCAAAAGACTCTTAATTAATTAGAATCATAAATTCGACATTTCAAAATCTTACCTCACCCATAAACTCTAAACCTAAGTCTTAAATTAATTAACATTAGGGTTATAAATGTTTTTCCACACTTTAAAAATGAGGATAAAAGTGGTTAAGGTAAACATGAAAAGTGATATTAAGAATATGATATTTTAGACAATTTTCCATAATCTTCTAAGCAGATTGTTATTTATATTGTTTTCTTTAAATTATTTTTCTTTTGTCAATTTTTTTATATATATATACCATATATTTTAAAGTTTATAGATATTTCCTTTTTACTTAAGTTGTTTAGAGAAAATATAAAGTTAAATAAAATAAAATTTGTTTTATATATAAATAATCTATATATTTTATAAATATTTCCTTTGTATTATTTATATGGTTTTCCAAAACAGGAAGTTTAGATCTAAAAAAATAAAAAAATTATTAATAAGAAAGAAAATAAAACAATTGTTAGTATTGACAAACACGTATAATTTTTAATTTATTAAGGGGTAATCATGTAATTGACATTTGTGAGTATTAAAGTGAGCGCGCGACACTTATGAAGTTAACGTCTCAAATACTATTATAGAGATTGAAATTGTTATTTTATAGTTTTATTTAAATTATTTTATTTTGACATTTTTTTGCAAATTATGTTATATATAAACCTATATATTCAAAATTTTACAGATATTTCTTTTTTTTGTTTGTGTTGTTTAGAGAAAATATAAAATAAAATTTGTTTTATATATACAGAATGTATTTTAAAAATATTTCCTTTTTATTATTCATATGGTTTTCCAAAATAGGAAGTTTAGCTTTAAAAAAATAATTAAAACTTTATTAATAAAAAGTAAATAAGACAACTGTTAGTAAATAGATATCAAAATAATAGTATTTACGATTTAGTACTCCGTATATTATATAACTCAAATCAATCTTCTCAAACCCTAAACTGGGATCTTGGCGATTCTTTCTCTCCAAGACTGCGTAACTTTGTCTTGTTTCTATCACTAACTTTGTGCAGAGATTGAGGTTGTGCGAGATGGGTTTGTCTTCGAAGAGACAGACGAAGCCAAGCACGAGAGGTTCATATTCCAACGGAACTGGTGACAGAGATTCTCACGAGATTGCTTGCTAAAACCCTAATGAGATTCAAGTGCGTCTCAAAGCTTTGGGCATCTCTCATTCGCTCCCAGTATTTCAGCAATCGATTCCTAATGGTTTCATCAGAACAACGCCTTTACATGTGTTTATCGGAAGACATCTACGAAGATGACCCTAAGTCTGTAATTTTATCATTGGCACCACACGCAACTAATCCGTCCTCCTTTGTAGTTGACCACGGTGTCACCATCCCATGGCTAGATTCTTACAACCTGCAGAATCTTTGTGGATTCATGTGGTCCGCGGATTCTGAAGTTCCCCGAATCTGCAATCCTGCCACCAGACAACTTGTTACTTTACCCGCCACAAATCCATGTTCTCTAGGAGACAATACGTTCTACTATTTTGGACACACCCTGTTAACGACCAGTACAAAGTAATCTGCTCAGAGTATATTTGTACAACTAGAAGACAAGAGCCACGAATCAGAAGTTGCAGAAGAAGAATACGAGGGCCAACGGTGAGAAGTGCAATAAGAATACTAAAGCAGTGAGTCTTAACCCTAAAACCCGGAGCCTCTTGGAAAGAGGTGGATCCTACTTCTAATCACAAGCCTGTTTCCATACCAGGGTTGTCTATCAATGGGAGAATATATTACCTGGCTTTGAATTGACTCATATGTCAAATTATGTGGTGGTGATCTTCGACATTGAATCTGAAAAGTTCAAAAAGATCAAAGCACCTCGTGTAGACGGATGGCTCGAGAAGGTGAGTCTTATTGAGTATGGTGGGAAAGTAGCTGTTTTTGACCATACCCATCTTAAACAAAAGGGTAAAGTAGCTTTGTGGATTGTGAAAGATGCCAAGTGGTCAAATAAGACTGGTTTTGCAGCCTTCTCAGCTCAATTTGGTCCATAACATTAATTTTGAGGTAAAAGCTACAACTCAAAGTGGCAAGGTTTTATTGGTACCACGTGATTTGAGTTCTCCTTTTTATATTCTCTGTTATGATCTGCAAAACAATGATATGAAAAAGATTGATATCAATGGTATACCAGACCACTGGTTTGATAAGAAAGCAGCAAACATATGTTTTAGCCTAATGTACATGGATCAGAGTGAGAGCATCTTGCACTTGGGAGACTTGAACTAATCTTTTCTACCTTTATCATATACATGCTTTTTTGTCTCTTGATTTGTTAAGAACATAGTTGACTTCTTTTTTACATTGATTTTATAATTTTAAAAGTTCCTTATATATATATATATATATATCGTCAAGAAATTTATTATTCCAGACTAGGGTAAACTCGCGCTACCGCGCGAGATGTGATAACCGTATAATGTATATAACTATATTGTATCTTCTTTGCATTTGGTTTATGTTAAGAACTGGAAGTAGGAATCTATTTAATTTGATGTAGTTTAGGCATTTTAGGATGTGGATGGTTTATAATATTTTTTTGGTCATGTACGTTCTATAGTGGTGGTTGTCTATATTATTAAGAGTTTGGTGCATATAGGATACTATACTTTAGGTGATGGATGCTAGATGAATTGTAAGGCAGTTAATTTCACTAAATCATAACCGACGAACATTGAGGTATACTAATCGACAACAGACGTAAGCATCAGCCACCTTGTATATATGGACAATGTACAGAATATGGATTACATAATCTAAAACCAAGGTATCGCAGTTATAATCAGATCCTGAGTTGGACGCTATACTTTAAAGTGAATGTTAGTGGACTGTTTTAAAAAGGTGACGTAGGTTCCAAGTCATAAATATGTATACGGGTCATGTGTTTAGCTTTTTAATTATTATGTAACCGCAGACACTGTGAGTTTATATGATGACGTATACGTTCCATCTTAGGCTATGAGTTCAGAAGCTCCTATTGAGTCAAGTGTTAAGACACTGTAAATATTGAATATAAGACCCAACTCATGTTTAATATACGTTGTTGTGGTCGGTTTGGACTCACAATATACGGATGATCAAGTACTTCAAATATAATCATATATACAATGGCTTTTTGAACGATTATATTTACAACTAATAATCTAGAATCAAATATAGCACATAGTACCAAACACTTCCGAAATAAGATAAATTTTATAACTGATAATTTAGCATCAAATATAAAAGTACAAAGAGTCAAAGTAAGGCTTCTTAAAGCAAACCCAAAAAGAAAGAGAAAAAAATTGGTTAAAAAACTTGAGCATTATAGAAAGCGGCAAACTACGTCTTGAACTCCAATTAATCTGTAACGACCCAGTTTCTGAGGCCCGTCAAGGCCCAATTTATTTGCAGGGAATGCTAGGTATTTTCTTTTAAATACCACTTTTTTACAGATTATTTTATCAGAAAAACTCATCACGTAAAAACTCTACAGAAACTGAGCCGTCAAGGAGAACCGAGATTGACTCGTCAGAACCACCCTCTCCTAAGTCGAGATCAGACCTTCCACCACGGTTAACTGCCAAAGGTAACCGCTTACCACCACCGTAGCCTTGGTTTTAGTTTTTCCGTTTGATAAATCGGTCATATCCCTTAAACCGTTGTGATTCTCGAGATTCTGAGACCACCACAATGTTCCTCTCGTCGAGACGAAGCCGTAGACACCAAAAAACGCCCCGATCGGACACCGGACGAAGCCGCATGCGCCGTTAGAAGATCCACCGGTCACGCGCGTGAAACCACGCGCCACCACTGCCGGAGTCGTCCGCCGCTGCCGGGCCGCCGCCGGACCGCCATTGGAAGCCGCCGGATCACAGTCGGACCGCCGCCGGAACACCGCCGGTCCACCGCCATACCGTCGCCGGATCACCGTCGGACCGCCGCCGGTCCACCGCCGGACGCCGAACCGCCGCCGGTCCACCGCCGGACCAGTGCCGTCCCACCGCCAGGCCGCCGTTGACCGGCGAGTTGACCGGTTGACCAGTTTGTCTGGTTTAATGATTTTGTTTCGTTTAGGGTAAACCGGTTGGTTATTGGAATTGAATTTTGGTTAAGATTAAACCGGATTGAAATTGATTGGTTCTGGTTCAATTGAAATCAAACCCGGTTAAGAAAAACCAGTTGGTTCAATTCGATTTCAATTTGGTTAAGGGTTGATCGGCTTGGGTCAGAGTTGACCGGGTTGACCTTTGACCAGCGAGTTGCTTTTTGACCATACCACCGTTTATCCGTTTTAACCCGTTCGAAAGGCGTTCTGACTCGATTTTTCGCCCTGATTTCAGATTTGGAGTCTATTTGAGCAGTTGGAGTTCATAGATACCACTTCTCCAAGTTGCTAAGGTGAGGGTCTATTACGTAATCCATACTAAAATAAAATTCTTCCTATCGTAGTTTAGATTTCGAAACATGTTCCGTCTGCATGAAATGCGTCTTGCTTGATAGTTAGAATATTGATTGCAAACCGAAAATTAAGGGTCTAGAGGATTCAACCTTTGATTGGATTGTTTGATGTTAAATGTTGATATATATATATATATAATAGTTATGAATATAAGGACTATGTGAGAGATTGCGGGGGCCAAAGACGTCTGAGCTATTGACGCCGATGTTTGAGAGATTGCGGGGTGCAGAGAAGTTTGCATATCGACGCGAGAGTATGACTGAGGGGGTACAGAGATGCAGTTTTGTACTATCGACGCATAAAATCTATATCCTTATGAGAAAAATGCGGGGTGTATGGACTAGCCTTATGCTATCATTGCATTGTCTGTTTTGCGTGATGCTTTAAGCATCGTGTTTGTTCATGTTAGAGCTAAACTTCCATAGTGGGAGTTCTATTTATTTATTGAGAGGTTTGCGTGTCTAGCATCCCATACCTCACTGAGTGACTCCCCTGTTGCTCACCCCTCCTTGTTCCCATTTCAGGTGAGGTCGACGATCAAGAGTGATCTTTTCGGATCAATGCTTTTAGGCGTGTTATTTCATTTCTATTCCAGACTTCTGGATTTATGCTTATCGATTTCAGACATTTTCTATTTATTCGATTTTTGGTGTTGAGACGACTTTTGAGAGGTAATAAAGTGGATTTTCAGGAGTTTATTATTTATTAAGTTAATTCGAAAATGCGGGTCTCACAATTTGGTATCAGAGCGGGTTCCGTCTCAGCTCCGATCTGAGATGGCGATTCGTGGAGACTCGGTTTTAATCGGTTTTCGATGATTTTTGAAACATGTCTGGAAGATTTGAGAAACTTTTAAATAGCATCTTATTGTCACTATTTTTCTTGAATAGACATTGGTATTCGATTCCTGTTGAAGTTGACCGTTTTACTTTTCCGTTTCAGATGCCGCCATGCAGGAGAGTTGGTCGCCCCCTAGTAGCTAGAGCTGCTCGAGAGGATGGAGATGAGCATGTGCCGCCCCCAGTTCCGTAGCAAGCGGTTCCACCGATTGATCAGGATGCCTTGAGGCAGATGGTGCAGGATGCAGCTAGACAAGCTGCTCAGGAGGATGTTCAACATGTCGCTCGGGAAGCAGCTAGGCAAGCTGCCCAGGCAGTCGCTCAGAAGGTTGCTCGCCAGTTAGCAGCCGCTCAGCAAGGACAGCGTGGACCCCAGGTTCAGATGCAGGGTGGTCCTTAGATCCATGTGCAGGGTGGGCCACAAGTTCAGATTCAGCAGGATCACCAGATTCCTGCCCAGCATGCCTCTATTCCGCAGGTTCCAGCTCAACAGTTTCCTCATGGTGTTCAGATTCCACCGCCACCACCACCGCCACCGGTTTATCCAATTTATGAAGAGAGATTTTACAGGATGACGAGTCAGATGAAGAACATGGATATGGAGCATTTTGCAGGAGCGGTAGACCCTACGAAGGCATATGATTAGAAGTTAAGTCTGGAACGCAAGTTGGATATTATTGCTTGCCCACCAGAGTTCTCTCTTAGGCTTGTTATGCATTATTTGCGTGGAGATGCACTAGTATGGTGGGAGGGAGTGCGAGAAGACTATGCTCCGAGCGTACTAACATTTGAAGACTTCAAGAGGGAATTCGATAGAAAGTACTTCCCAAAAAAAGCTATGGACAGGAAGAAATGTGATTTCAAGCATGTCAGCCAGGGTAGTAAGACCATCAGAGAGTATGAGGTTGAGTTCAGTCGACTTCGCAGATTTGCTGGAGATGGTTTTTCAGAGGAAGATCTGATCAGGAAGTTTTTGAATGGGATGCGGGTGGATATTTGCAACAGATGTCGTCTCGTCACTTTGTGGAGACTTGGTGGAGAAAGCTGCTGAACAGGAAGCATGTCTAGCAGAGGAGCATAAAATCCTTAAGGCAGCGCAAACGAAGTCGGGAAAAACTTCAGAGTCTCAAAATAAGACTTGGGACCAGTCAGAGGCACCGTGGTGTGGTCGTTGTCGTCGTCATCACCCTGGAGAGTGTGTCATGTGTTTTAATTGTGGACGGTTTGGGCATATTTCTAAGACTTGTCGGAGTAAGCCGGTAGCCGCGACTTCTGACACACAGGTTGCAGCACCGGTAGCATCTACAGTTGTAGCAGTCGCGCCAGTTGCACCAGCAGCTTGTTTCACTTGTGGCCAACATGGCCATATCGCTAGGGATTGTCCAACTAGAGGATCAGCGGCCAAGCGTCCAGCCATCGCTCCACGTGTTCATGCTTTGGGAGGGACTGATGGAGCTGAGCCGATAGTTGGTATGTACTCTTACTTTATTGTTTGAGCTTCTGGTTTGTTTGTGGTTATCATGCGTAGTTAGAAAAAATTATTGTGTAGGATCTGTTTTGGTTGAAGGTGAGTTAGCTCACACCTTATTTGACACGGGAGCTTCGCATAGCTTTGTGAATCCACGTTTGGTAAAGTCTTGGCCTTTTCAAGGCGCCTTTGATCCCAAGACTAAGCAGATTCAGACGGTCGGCGTAGAAAGATTGGGAGCCGTCGGCATACACCGAGATGTACTAGTTGTACTTGGAGGAATCGAGTTTGTCGGAGACTTAGCAGAGATGAAGCTGAATTTCTATGATGTTATACTTGGAATGGATTGGTTGTCAAAGCATCGAGTGGTGTTAGATTGCCCTAAGGCAAGAGTTCATATTCCTAAGGCGGATGGGAAGATTACATTTCAGGGTATTCAGACCCACCTGGGAGTTTCCATAGTCTCTATGTTGCGTGCTGAGGAGCTACTGGAGAAAGGAGCAGAGGGATACTTAGCTACCATTTCGATGGCTAAGGAAGATGGACAGCAAGAGCTACAGAATGTTCCAGTAGTTGTAGAGTATGAAGATGTATTTGAGGCCCTAAAGGGACCACCACCAGCTAGAGGTGACGTACTCATGATTGAGTTAGAGCCAGGGACATCGCCGGTTTCACGAGCTCCATACCGTTTGGCGCCAGCAGAAATGGCAGAGCTGAAAAAGCAGTTGGAGGAGCTACTGGATAAGAGCTTTATCAGACTAAGTACTTCACCTTGGGGCACACCGGTATTGTTTGTGAAGAAGAAAGATGGGAATTTCAGACTTTGTATCGACTACAGAGGCTTGAACAAGGTGACCATCAAGAATAAGTATCCATTACCGCGTATTGAGGACTTGTTGGATCAGTTGCAGGGGGCTTCATGGTTTTCTAAGATCGACTTGGCATCAGGGTATCACCAGATTGTTATAGCTGATGAGGATGTGAGGAAGACGGCTTTCCGTACGCGTTATGGATATTATGAGTTTGTGGTGAATGAATGATGTGTTTTGTGAGCACCTGGATAAGTGTGTGATTGTCTTCATTGATGATATCTTGATCTATTCTCGCAGCAGAGAGGAGCATGCAGAGCAATTACGGATCGTATTGGGTAAGCTCAGAGAGCATCAGTTCTTTGCTAAGTTGAGTAAGTGCAGCTTCTAGCAGAGGAAGATTGGGTTTTTGGATCATGTGGTTTCTAAAGCAGGGGTTGCAGTAGATCCGGAAAAGATTACTGCAATATCAGAGTGGCCTACACCTATGAGTGCTACTGAGATCCACATCTTTTTGGGTTTGGCTAGATATTACAGGAAGTTTGTCAAGGGTTTCGCTAGTATCGCCAAGCCGATGATGCAATTAACAGGCAAAGACGTTAAGTTTGACTGGACAGATGCCTGCTCAAGGAGTTTCACAGAGCTGAAACGACAATTGACGGAGACACCAGTTTTGGTACTTCTTAGACCCTGGATACCATATGAAGTTTATACGGATGCATCAGGTATTGGACTGGGATGTGTATTGATGCAGGAGGGTCATGTCATTGCGTATGCATCACGTCAGTTGAGACCTCACGAGAGTAATTATCCTACTCATGATTTGGAATTGACAGCAGTTGTTTTTGCGCTGAAAATTTGGAGGTCGTACTTGTATGGAGAGAAGGTGCATATTCTCACAGACCATCAGAATCTAAAATATATCTTTACGCAACCAGACTTGAATTTGAGACAGCGTAGTAGGATGGAGCTGTTAGCAGATTACAACTTGGATGTCACTTATCATCCAGGTAAGGCCAATCAGGTGGCAGATGCCTTAAGCAGGCTAAGGAGCAATGTTTCAGGAACCAAGGAGGTTCAGGAATTGACTGGGACACTTCCTAGTCTTAGATTATGTGCGGTCACTGTTGCGGAAGAGACAGCTGGATTGGAAGCTCTGGAGCAGGCAGACTTATTATGGAAAATACGCAAGGCTCGGGATAAGGATGAGGCTCTGTGTATGCAGATCGAGATAAAGAGTATTGACTATCGCACAGCTTCGAGCAGAATGTACTTGTACCGAAATCGAGTTTGTGTGCCAAACGATAAGCTATTGAAGAAGGAGATCTTGCAGCAAGCACATAACTCACATTTTTCTATCCATCCGGGAAGCACTAAGATGTACAGAGATCTAAAGCGTTATTATCATTGGCATGGTATGAGGAAAGATGTGGCTACTTTTGTATCGCAGTGTCAAACGTGTCAGATGGTTAAAGCTGAGCATCAGGTACCTAACGAGTTACTGCATAACTTGCCGTTGCCAGAGTGGAAATGGGACATGGTGACTACGGATTTTGTGACAGGATTCCCGACTACTTCTGGAGGCATAAATGCTATTTGGGTGATTGTGGATAGACTCACCAAGTCAGCTCATTTCTTGGCAATTAAGAAGACAGACACAACTGAACAGTTGGCACATATTTACATCAGGGAGATTGTGAGGTTGCATGGAGTTCCTGTTAGCATTGTATCATATCGAGATGCAAAGTTTACATATGCATTTTGGGGAGCTTTTCAGAAGGCGCTTGGGACAAAGGTCCATATGAGTACAGCTTACCACCCACAGACAGATGGACAGTCAGAGAGGACTATTCAGACCTTAGAGGATAGGCTTAGAGCTTGCGTTGGGATTGGAAAGGAAGCTAGGGAAAATATCTACCTTTAGCAGAGTTTGCCTACAATAACAGCTACCATTAGAGCATTGAGATGGCACCATATGAGGCACTTTATGGTAGGCCTTGTCGTACACCACTTTGTTAGACAGAAGTGGGGGAGCTACGAGACTTAGAACCAGCAATGCTTCAAGAGACGGTCGAGCAGGTAAGGATGCTCAAGAGTCGGCTTAAGGAAGCTCATGATCGTCAAAAGAGTTATGCAGATAAGCGCCGGAAAGATTTGGAGTTTCAAGTTGGCGACTTGGTGTACCTGAAAATGAGGACATTTCAGGGAGGATCTAAGACTCGGAAGCTAAAGAAGCTTAAACCGAGATATATGGGACTGTACCCCATTGTGGAGCGGATTGGAGCAGTGGCTTATAGATTGCAGTTATCAGCAGAGGTGTCAGATTTTTACGATGTGTTCCATGTCTCAGTATTGAGGAAGGTTGTGAGAGAGCCTGAGCTCATTTTGCAGCAGCCACCGAGTGACCTTGGTAAAGATCTGTCGACACACATTCGACCAGTTGAGAGTTTGGATCGACAAGTAAAGGCAGTTCAAGAGATGATGACTAGTTTGGTCAAGGTCCATTGGGAGAGAGATGGGATCTCGGAAGATACTTGGGAGACTGAGACTCAGTTGAGGATGGACTACCCGGAGCTTTTTCAGAATGATATGGGGCAACCGGTTCCAGAGCAGAATTCGGGGTCGAATTCCCCGTGGAGAATTGTAACGACCCAGTTTCTGAAGCCCGTCAAGGCCCAATTCATTTGCAGGGAACCCTAGGTATTTCCCTTTAAATACCACCCTTCTACATATTATTTTATCAGAAAAACTCATCACGTCGAAACTCTGCAGAAACAGAGCCGTCAAGGAGAACCGAGATCGACTCGTCACAACCACCCTCGCCTAAGTCAAGATCAGACCTTCCACCACTGTTAACCGCCGAAGGTAACCGCTTACCACCACCGTAGCCTTGGTTTTAGTTTTTACGTTTGATAAATCGGTCATATCTCTTAAACCGTTGTGATTCTCGAGAATCTGAGACCACCACAATGTTCCTCTCATCGAGACGAAGCCGTAGACACCAAAAACGCCCCGATCAGACACCAGACGAAGCCACACGTGCCGTTAGAAAATCCGCCGGTCACGCGCGTGAAACCACGCGCCGCCACCGCCGGAGTCGTCCGCCGCTGTCGGACCGCCGCCAGACCACCGTCGGAATGCTGCCGGATCACCGTCGAACCACCGCCGGAACACCGCCAAAACACCACCGGAACACCGCCGGACCACCACCGGTCCACCGCCGTCCCACCGTTGGGCCGCCGTTAACCGGCGAGTTGACCGGCGAAGTTGACCGGTTGACCAGTTTGATCGGTTTAATGATTTTGTTTTGGTTAGGGTAAATCGGTTGGTTAGTGGAATTGAATTTTGGTTAAGATTAAACCGGATTGAAATTGATTGGTTCTGGTTCAGTTGAAATCGAACCTGGTTAAGACAAACCAGTTGGTTCAATTCGATTTCGATTTGGTTAAGGGTTGACCGGCTTGGGTCAGAGTTGACCGGGTTGACCGGCTTGGGTCAGAGTTGACCGGGTTGACCTTTGATCAACGAGTTGACTTTTTGACCAGACCATCGTTTATCTGTTCGACCAGCAATGCTTCAAGAGACCATCGTTTGAAAGGCGTTTTGACTCGATTTTTCTCCCTGATTTCAGATTTGGAGTCTATTTGAGTAGCTGGAGTTCATAGATACCACTTCTCCAAGTTGCTAAGGTGAGGGTCTATTTCGTAATCCATACTAAAATAGAATTCTTCCTATTGTAGTTTAGATTTCGAAACATGTTCCGTCTGCTTGAAATGCGTCTTGCTTGATAGTTAGGATATTGATTGCAAACCGGAAATTAGGGGTCTAGAGGATTCAACCTTTGATTGGATTGTTTGATGTTAAATGTTGAAATATATATATATATATATATATAATAGTTATGAATATAAGGACTATGTGAGAGATTGCGGGGGCCAGAGACGTCCGAGCTATCGACGCTGATGTTTGAGAGATTGCGGGGTGCAGAGACGTTTGCATATCGAAGCCAGAGTATGACTGCAGGGCTACAGAGACGGACTTATGTACTCGACGCATAAAATCTATATCCTTATGAGGAAAATGCGGGGTGTATGGACTAGCCTTATGTTATCATTGCATTGTCTGTTTTGTGTGATGCTTTAGGCATCGTGTCTGTTCATATTAGAGCTAAACTTCCATAGTGGGAGTTCTATTTATTTAGTGAGAGGTTTGCGTGTCTAGCATCCCATACCTCACTGAGTGACTCCCCTGTTGCTCACCCCTCCTTGTTCCCATTTCAGGTGAGGTCGACGATCAAGAGTGATCTTTTCGGATCAATGCTTTTAGGCGTGTTATTTCATTTCTATTCCAGACTTCTGGATTTATGCTTATCGATTTCAGACATTTTCTATTTATTCGATTTTTGGTGTTGAGATGACTTTTGAGAAGTAATAAAGTGGAGTTTCCGGAGTTTATTATTTATTAAGTTAATTCGAAAATGCGGGTCTCACATAATCTTTCGTCACTTATGCCTTGCGTGCTTTCTTCATCTTGTCACATGCTCCCTGAGCCCGACTACTACCACCAGATTCAACCTTAGCAGGCACAAATATGGCACCAGGGTTATCATCTCCATTGTCATTGCCGCCTCCCTAATCAACCAAGAAAGTCATATATATCTTCATGCCCAGCAGCTACTTAACTGGAATTATATAATTCTTACATTATCAACGAATGCAGGGTGTGGCACACGATCACGCTCACTGAGGATGCGCAAGATGGTAAAGGTTGATGATTCGCAGTGAAATTGTCTGAACTCACCCTCACTTGAAACGTGTAGGTCTTACCTTTTATGTATGTAAAAAAGGGAGGGCATGAGTTTCCTCCAGGTGACACCATCACCAGCCCGAGTGAATAAGGATTCAATACGACTACATGAATAAAGTAGCTAGCACAAAGAATGAATGATAGTTGATGAAGGACATACCAAAAGATGGCCAGCTTCATAAGCCCTCATCCCATCGAAACAAACAAACAAACCTTCACCAGTTTCATCTGCAACAGACATCTCCACACGGTATCTAGCGGACAGAGAACATGTATCAAATCCCAAAGGTGACTTTGTGTTAGGACAGCAAGTTCAATGTAAGTGAAGCTGCAGAGAGCTAGTACATATGACATCAGAATTACCTGAGGTGCATGTCGACACCCAAGAGACACTTAGGCCATGAGTTCGCCGCCTTTCTTAAGGTTTCAGACTTCCCTAATTAAAACGATTGAGAGGATGATTCTCATAGCAGGAAAGCTCACCTTTTTATAGTAGAGCCTCCACTGCCTTGGAGAATCAGAGCTCACATTGAATATAGATCTTGGGGGATAGATTAATGAAGGGTTTAAAGAGGATTACTCGTTAACTGGTATCCTTTCGTATTCTGATGAAGAAGATGAAAGATCGCTTGTGAATCTCTAATCACCATGAGTTCTGGAGAGGCGAAGAAGAGAAAACTGAACCAACCCTAGACGTAAACGCGGCTTTTCATCTTGGTGGAGAAGATAAAGGGGTTGGGCTCGAAGAAGTTAAAATGAAGTTGGGCCAGAACAGAAGCCCGAACAAAATGCACACCTGGTGCAATGAAACTCAACAGATTGATTTACATGATAGGTGGCGCACCGGGAGTAACTTATTTGATGATGTGGATTGAGGAGAAGAGAGAAAAAGTGTACTTTATATATAAAGATGTGTCTCCTTGATAAAATTACTTCGAGAAATAAAATAGTTTGAAGACTCCTAATTGTATGGCAAAGATTAACATGCTTGAACTTTTACAGTAAGAATGAAGACATCAATGACCATGATTTGACCCACTTTGTACGGTACAATAACGCAGAATCAACTATAGAGTCTTTATAAGGGCATGATTAGCCATGGTCTCTTAGGGTGGAGGTTTTAGCTTTCTTAAGAGATGTTTCTTAGCTTTTAATAAAAATCATAAGAACCGTCTCTTAAATAAGAGACATAAAAGACGTCTCTTAGCCGAAAAGTTTAAATAAAACATCAAATTATAAATTAAGAACTCCGGTTTAAAAGACCGAGTTAATGATGGTCTAACAAAGCAAACGAAGATTTGTGTGAGAGCATGGTTAAATCTTCAACTCTAGTCCTAATTTCTTTCATATAATTTTATGAATTTTAAACCGTATTGTTATGAGTTTTGTCGAGACTAGAGAGTTTCATTTCTGATTGTTCTCTGTTTATTGTTAAAAATAATTACTAAAATATTATGTGATTTGAATGTGTGTTTTTTTATTAACCGTGGGGTTTCCAAGCCTTGGACCCAAACAATCCCTCTGAGGCTCCCAGCAACCACGTAATTTCTTTTAGGAAAGTCCAGGTGACCAACGTGTGTCGAACCAGAGACACCGAACTGAAGTTCTGTAGAATCGTCCGCAGCCAAAACCACTGGCCCAACATCGTTGGTTGATTTGAGTATGTTCCTTAATGTTTTTATGAACTCATCAGAGAGTCAACACACAAGAACACAGCTTCGATTAGTTTCTCCTCATAAATATTCTTCTTTGTAAAACTCTTAGATAATATTTTCTTCAAACATAACCCCCAAAGAAATAAAAGCATGGTCTTAATTAGAAAATCAGCATAGACAACGACAAGAAAATAAGTACAAAAAAAAAGTAACTGTGTCGTACCAACCGGATCAACCTTTTTTAGTCAAAGGTCAACCCTATACTCTATGCTCTATCAGTATTTTAACACTTATCGGGCCTGGGCTTTGAGTCAGGGTTCGATGGCGATGTTGACGGAGTGCGGAGCAGCTGAAGAAAGCCTGTAGGTTGTTCATCACCGTTGAAAAGGAACTCCTTCACTTGTCGACGCATGACGTCATCTTCTTCTTCTCTTTGACACGTCACCATCTGTCTCTCAGCTTGCCACATCAGATGCTCCCAAGAGCTTCCTTGTCCCTTCATAACATATACCAAAAAGGTTAATTAATTAGTTTAACCATCTATAGAGCATATTTTAACGTATACGTATGTAAAAGCGTAGATCTACTACACAGATGAATAACGTAAATGTAGTACACACAGATATGTAATCATATACGTATAGTGTACCGGATGGTAAAAGTGTTGGTTCTCTTCATCCATGAGTGTTTCCTATTGAAAAACATTTAAGAAGAGATGAAATATGATTATATATAAGTCTAATTAAGCTTCGAAAATTACACAATACTATTATTTATTTATTTTAGCTAAGCAGATTTATTGGAAAAAGTACCAATGACAAAGACTCACCTTTCCCTTTCCCTTAGGCTTAGGCTCAGGCTCGTCCCTTTGTTGCTGCTGATGCATCAGCTCAAACTACGCAATTAGTAAACAAAAGAAACAATAATTAATAAAAGGATCAAAACAAAACAGTTTCTAATAGATATACATGTATATTAAACAGAAGTCATAAGTTTAAATTACTGCATGTTGATCGAATGTATTTATAATATACCTTACGAGCTCGAACATTTTGGAGAGAAGATTCGAGTTGTTGCTCAAAACGAAGGAGATCGTCGTAGGTTAAGAGATCCAAGCCATGTCCTCCGTACAATTGAAGATTCATTTTAAGATTATCTATCTCTCTAGTCATTGATTCCTTCGTCTCCTTACTATATGATCCGTGATCCTGTGACCAACTTATAATCATGTCCATGAATTGAAAACTTGTGAAGGTCAATATTGCAATAAATAAATTAGAAGAGTTTTAATATTACAGGGTGGAAACTGTGGACTGCAGCGGCATGACCTTCTTTTGCCATTTGATATCTCATGATGATATTCTCCATGCTGATGTTGAAAAATCACATAAAATTGGAAAGTTATACAAAACAAAACATGTTAATTAAGATGCGTGTTTTTGGATCAGAAAATTATGAATCTCACAAGTACTTTCCTAGAAGCAAACCTAGCTTTATCAGAAGATGGTTTTTTTATTTATTGGATTGATTTTTTTAGAAATTTCAAAGAGAAATTCAAACCAAAACCACACATGAAATTTGCGTATGTATGAGAACGGAATAATTAAAGATTTACTGTAATATATCATTTTAAAGTCTCTACACTAATATTTCTCTCTTAAATAATTCAAAGAAAAAAAATAAGAAACCATGTGATGATGATGTTATGGATTAATTACAGTAAAAGAGCATTACTTTTCTTTTTATTTTGTTCTACCAAAGCAAGAACACACATATATGCATGATTCTATGACACATATATAGCAAGAGCACATATGTATGTATGATTCCATAGATTGGTTATAAAATATACACGTATAAATAAACCTGGTGGAGTGAGAGCAGAAAGAGTAGAGCTTGTTCGTTTGGGAGAAGATGATGAGACCAATGGGGACATCACAGAGAACAGAGAGTTCGTTTGCCTTCTTCATTAGACTCTTCCTTCTCTTTGCGAAAGTCACTTGTCTTTTAACCTTATCCTCTAGCTTTTTTATCACTACCTTACCTTTCCTCATCTTCAGCCAGTCTTTCTAAAACCCTAAATCTATGAGAATGCAAAACGAGAGGAAGCAAAGAGAGATATATGTTACTTTTTTTCTTTTCTTTCCAGTATCTGAGACCTTGAGATGAATAATTGCTATCTATATATAGACTGTTATTTTCATAATTGCTCTCTATACATGTAGATGAAATTTTGAAGGTAAAATAATAAATGGTACTCTAAATTAGCTGTTTGGAAGGTTTCATAAATAACAAATAAAAAGCTTTAACAGTATGTTTTAAAAATAATTATAATTTTTTTAGTTTGTTGCTAAGAGTGTATATGTGGCTTTGTGAAAAGTAAATTGTACTATGATTTATTATTAAGTTATGCGTGGAATGTGTATGTGTGCAAGGTATTTGATTTATTCAATATTGTGATGATATATGTTTTATTATTTTCTTATCATATGGCTTAAGAACTCGACAGATCAAAAGATAAAAATGCTCATGCAACAACGCCGATTAAACCGGTCTTGTCCATTTATTAGACTTGTCTTTGCAAAACTGAAAGTATATAAGACTGTCTTATACTATGTGTTTGTGGGATCGTTCTTATACATCAACATTTGATCTATCTTATAGTTCAAGATGACAGTTGTAACTTGTAAGTTCTATTTTCCTTTTCATGAAGCTATAAATTTTGTATTATTGAGTTGATATCGACTTATAACGACTGGGACCATCATTCCATGTTATTTCTCTGCACCAGAGATTCAGTGGAAGAAAAATCAGTCTATCTCCTATAAATGTAAAACCTATAGACTACAAGATAGACTAGTAGTCATATACAAACTATTAAAAAAAAAAATTTAATTGTTAAGAGATTTTAAATGTTTTCTAGTAAAAGACTTAGTTAACGTTGCCTTCTTTTTAATCTATGAAAACACTTTTAAAACAGGAATTAATTAAACCAGAAATATGCTTCTTCTTTTTTTACTTCTAATTTTTTTTACATCCTCTTTTTTACTTCTATTACAGTTAGATCCTAGTAGTTTTAATCCGTTTATATGTTATATGCACAACCTTACACATAAATAAAAGAGAAATATAAAAACAAACAAACAATTATTACTTTAAACCATTCAATTTAAATAATTATTTCTGATTAACTTTTCTTGACATGTTGATCAAACTTAAGTTACATTGCAACTTTTTGAACTTGTTTATTTCAATACACACTCCAGAGATATGCATTGATTTTGTGATACACACAAAATAAACAATTAAATGTTTAGTTTTTTTTTTGTCAACGATTAAAGTTAAGTACGTATTTTTTAAAAAAAAAAGTAAATACTTAAGCCTGTTTCCAAGATTGCGTCTCAGCATCATGTAAAAAGAAAAACTCTGCTCACAGAATAAGACTTGACCAATTATTACAAACTTTACCATAAATAAAGCGAATAATAACTCTACTTAATAAAAATTAAAGCAAAAAGACAACAAAAAGAATTAGGTAAAAAAAAAGTAGTGGTACACACATAAACGTGTTTAAAGAGTTTCCCAGAAGTTTCCAAGAAAGTCTTCATCTTCTTGATTACTCATTTAAGAAGAAAAAATCTCAGATTTCGATATTGACCCGTCGGTGAATCTTCATCTCTCCTCTGCTTTCTCTCTCTCTCATCAGATCTCCACCAACACGCCATGGATCTCCAGCCAGAAGAGCTCCAGTTCTTGACGATCCCTCAGCTCCTTCAAGAATCCATCTCAATCAAGAAACGATCTCCAAGAACCTTCTACCTCATCACCTTATCCCTCATCTTCCCTCTCTCCTTCGCCATCCTCGCTCACTCCCTCTTCACTCAGCCTCTCCTCGCCAAGCTCGACTCCTCCGACCCACCTAACTCGGACCGTTCACGTCACGACTGGACCAAGCTCCTCGTCTTCCAGTTCAGCTACCTCATCTTCCTCTTCGCCTTCTCTCTCCTCTCAACCGCCGCCGTGGTCTTCACCGTGGCTTCTCTCTACACCGGGAAGCCTGTCTCCTTCTCCTCCACCATCTCAGCTATCCCTAAAGTCTTTAAACGCCTCTTGATCACTTTCCTTTGGGTTGCTCTCTTGATGTTTGCTTATAACGCAGTCTTCTTTGTTTTTCTAGTGATCCTATTCGTAGCTCTTGACATGAACAGTGTAGGTTTAGCGGTTATTGCCGGACTGTTGATCGCTGTTCTGTACTTTGGTGTTCATGTCTATTTCACTGCGTTGTGGCATCTAGGTAGTGTGATCTCTGTTCTTGAGCCTGTTTATGGGCTTGCTGCTATGAGGAAAGCTTATGAGCTTCTCAAAGGGAAGGTTAAGATGGCTATGGGGTTGGTCTTTGTCTACCTTTTGCTTTGTGCGTTGATTGGAGTTACTTTTGGAGGGATTGTGGTTCATGGTGGGGGGAAGTATGGGACTCTGACTAGGACTCTTGTTGGTGGTTTGCTTGTTGGTGTTCTTGTGATGGTGAATCTTGTGGGTTTGTTGGTTCAGAGCGTGTTTTATTACGTTTGCAAGAGTTATCATCATCAAGCGATTGATAAGACGGCTTTGTATGATCATCTTGGTGGGTATCTGGGTGATTATGTGCCTCTTAAGAGCAACATTCAGTTGGAGAATTTAGACATTTGAGTTTGGGACTTGAGCAAAATGAAGGAGGTCATGATACTCTGATGGTACTGTTGCTTTACTATCTTCCCTATCTCTCTCTCTATATATAGTGAGCTATGTAAGATTGGAGAAGAAGTACAAATGTGGAATCTGAATGAAGTATTAGTAATGTAATGTTTATGTACAGACTCAGCACTCTTTGTTAGTGTTTTGATTTGGTTAATCCATGATTTTAAGGATATTTGAGTTTGGTTATTTTGAATTTATGATCTTTTTAGTGAAATTTAACTCTTTTTTCTTTGTGGGGGATTCTGTGTGGATGTAATAAACCTGGGGGAAAATGCTGGTTCGTAGATACTTAAAACGACCAAGCCTAGTTTAGTACCTTTCATAAGTAGGATTTGACCTTTGCAACCTACACTAAGTTTAGGTAGTAGGAGCAATTTTTGATACCTAAGTTTAATTCATAGTGTTAAGTTTGAATTTTGTTCTTCATTGAGAGGTTTGGGTGAGAGATATGTCAATCCAAATCTTACACTAGAAATTTAGAAATTTAGACAAATAATGTCCAATATATAATAAGAAGTTCAATTTTGATTAGAATGAGTTTTTTTAGAAGAAATCCAAAAGTAAATTCATGTGAGCTTGCTTCTTATGTTTAAAGTGAACAATATTGTACTAATCATGCATTAAAATGAAAAATAAGTTCAAGAAAACTCAATAATTGGTATCAATAATTGGTATCAAAACGGGATGATGATGAGAAATCTGTAAGAAGACAAGATGTTTTTCAAGTAGAAATGGTACTTTTTGAATAGGAATGAGAGGTAGATGGCTGAAGTCAGTCAAAGATTTTAAAAGTTTAGTTGTGGAAAAAGCATCTTCAAAGCAACTCAAATTATCTTTGTGACTAACTGTACAAGATAGTGCAAAGATGATTCGTTAGAAGAAATTATATAATTTCTTAGTTTGAGAAAGAAGAAGAGAACGAAATATATTAATTTAAATTCTACACTGGAAGTTAGGATAAACAATGTTTGATATAGAATAAAAAGTCCAATTTTGATTAGAATGAAGCTTTTTAAAAAGGAGTCCAACAAAATATATTTATGCGAACTTGCTTCTTAGATTTAAAATTGACAATATTATACCAACTGAACGTGAAAAAGTTGGACATGTTTTGAAGACAATTTAACACGGCATAGTCAAACCTAATGGCAACAAAAAAGAACTAATAAAAAAGAAAGTTTAGTTTATTTTTTACGTTTAATGTTTTATTGATTTCATTCTTGAATTAGTGGAAATGATGATTACATAATTAACATTAGTACAAAGACAATCCAGTGCCATAGCCAATAGTTGGTGGATACAACATCCGCAAAAAGTTTTGGTTTAGCAAGTATTCCAGAGAGAACAAAACTAAGACAAATGACAACATGAACAAATTTAACAAAACACAACCCATTTAAACCATCAAGAATCATCGTCCAAAGCAAACAAATAAAAGACGCAAAGCTCTCTTATCAACATATTGTGGATGTTCGACAAAAAGTTGGCAGGTCCCATCATTTTTCTCTTCGCCGGAGAAGTTTGCTCTTCTCACCGTTATGTTGAACAACATTACATGGTCAGTTGGGGCGGAGTCGCCGGAGAAGGACAGAAGTCAGAAGTTGGTCAGAGACGTACATCGCTAATCCTCCGGGAAAAGGAGGTTATAAGCGTTTCAGCGAGGATGCGCTCTATTTGTAGGGCGGAGGTCGTTACGTGATGGCTTTTGGAGTGTATGTCTTGGAGCGAGAGCTTAAACTTGGCGATTTCCCTGATTGTGACCTTATATGGGCCGTAGGTTTTGTGCAGCTCATCCGATGGTTGGGTTATCGACTTCGGTTGTCGTACTCCGGTGGTGACCGTTCGGTCGGTGTTGAAGAGTTGTCTTCGTATGGTCTAGGGTTACTCATGTGACTGGTTGGAGGGGCAAGGATAACGGCTAGGCCGGGGAGTTGTTCAGTCGTTGCTTTTTGGACCTTTTCCTGTTGAAGGAGACGAGCCATGACGGTGCTCATGAATTCCGACATGGTTGGTTCTACGGCAACATGGTAGGTTCCGGTTCTTCACATGAGGTTGGGTATTCGAGTGTCATCTTGATCTTGTCTCGGCGCTACTTTGCTATGCCCCATGGTGGGCGCCAACTGTTTGAACCGAGTTTGGTCGGGTCTGAGTATAAGAGAAACAAAACGCGTCAGTAGGTTATTACAAAGGTGTCTATTAGATCTGGAAAACACTTGTCAGTTTACAAATAAGGAAGTGAACGGCGGAACTAAGCCGGTGCTCGTAGAGCCGACCATGAAAGTACAAGTCGGCAGAATACAAGATAAACAAAACCCTAATTCTAGCTGCGAAGTATGTATGTGCTAATGTTCGGATCCCTTTTTCGTTGTCTCTTGTTCTCCTTATATAGGCATGTGTACCTCTATTTCTTTAGATCGGCTTGTCTTAATGAACCACATCTTGTAGAGACGGTTTATTGGGCCAACGAGTTAAACTACTAAGCCATAAGCTTTTAGTCGCCTCCGTTGATCGACTAAAAGCAGTCCTTCACCGACTAAAAACAGTCTTGAGCCGAGCTGATGCACCTGCTTTGGATCCTGCAAACCAAACCGATTCTTCAGAACGATGGGTCAGACATGTTATCTAATGGACCTTGTGGATAGATATAATCCACCTCATACAATGTCAATTAATCCTTGGAAGGGAAAAAAGTCACTAATTGTAATCTTTGCAAATTAGAGAAACTGTTGGTTTCATGATTCTATTTGTCTTCATGTATCTTGTTCTATGACTCATGCCTTAAGGATGAGGGTTCACAAACGATCCTAATCGACAGTGCTTGCTGATTGGATCTTTCGTTTGATTCCATCGTCCATTATTACACAAAACTGGCATTTACAGTGAGATTTATATCCTCTCGATCAAATCTTTTATCATGAAAGATCGAAAAAGATGTTTTTTCAAAAAAAGATAAATGAAAAAAAACGTTACAGTGTTACAAAAAAAAAAGAGAAAGAGTTACCTGTTTAGATTAAAAATGTTTAAAAGTTTTTTCTCAGATGATCATCTTTTTCGTTCTGTTAAACCAAAATCCAATACAGTATGTACTAATGAAAATGGTGTTTTACTGGTGTACCAAAATTAAGTCACCGATAATAACCAAAATAGATTTAATTTTTTTTATTAAAAGGTGTAAATATATATTTATATCTCTTGGATTAACTAATCTAGACTTAAAATTTATAATTATGGGATTGGGTTTTCGAGATGGAGTTTAAAAATATTAAAAATTTTAAAATAAAAAATCTATTTTAATCATTTTTTCATAAAATCTATTTTGTGACAAAAATATCAAAAAAAAATCTATTTGAGAGATTTTATCCTTCAAAATAATCAGCCAACTAATAGAAAATCTTACTGATGCATTTCCCTTCACTCAAAGAAAGAGGCTCATGGAGTCATGGGTTAAGACTTAGGCATTTGACCTTTCCACCACAACCTCCGCGTTATTTTTCCAATTCTTATTGTCAAAAGTCTATAGTCATCGAACAACATTTCATGAACAATACTTTGAATTGTTTGTCAATAGAATCAAACACTAAAAATCTATACGACTTTCTGTACCACCTTCTTAATTTAGGTGATATTACATATTGTCATGTGTTAAGGCTACATATCACAGCCATAAAATAGTTATCGTTCTCTGGGGTCCACAATCCACATACCAGAGAAATAGATACATAGTTTCTCAACTCGAGAAAAAAAAACTAAACTCAGAAGCATTTACAAACTATGTTTGCTCTGTTTTCTATTTCTTTGATTCATGAGATCTAAGTTTTCTGATAAATTCTTTCTGATTTGCAATTGTAGATTCATACTTTTTCAGCAGTTCAGTATACGTAAATTCTTCACAATAAATGGTTATTCATCTTTGTTAAGGAGTTTTCATACAACAACGATCTAGGTGCATGAAACTACATGTCTGAATTTGAATCCCCAACTTGTGAAGCACACAAATCCTAGTCTCTCTGTGTGTGTGTGTAGCCTCTCGCAGTGGTATTCTCGAGTTATTGCTGCAACAAGTGAGGAGTCTCTCTTCTCTTCACCAATTTCGGAAATGTCCGCCATCAGATTTAAATGTTTTTAAGGCTTAAGAGCATTTAAAAACATTCACTATTCAAAATTCTTAAGGAAGACTCTACAAGAAATGGAGAGTGGTAAACGATCCATGTAGCACTGAAACGCTTGTCATGTTTATTAATATATGATTCTGAACTCCTGAAGAACTGTCTGAAACCCTTATGGTTGTTATTATACACATTAATATGTTTTCAGGAATACTGATTACATAAACAGTATTAACCTCATGCGATACACGGACTAAGTAGAGACACCCCAAGATAGGATTGTTTCTGCAGAATAAGATAGATAATGATAAGCGTCCAATTACTCTATAACTTCTTATCGGAACCGATTACAATCTCAAGTCATCATACGATGCCTTGAGCCTTCATAATCAAGAACAAGCTCTTGAAACTGCCTTCTTGAAGAGCTGAGCTCAACAAGTCAAATGATCCAATCTAACAAAATGGATAGACAACAACAAAGGTAAAGAAGTCTATCTATACTATCTCCTAACCGTCTCTGTTTTTTGACTCTCAAGTTGTTGCAGCAGTGCCAGCTCAGCTCATCCACTTGCCAGCTCCTTTCCTTTGTTCTTATCCTCCATGGCTAAGCTCATCTTCTTCTGTCTACACCACACACTCAGGTACTTATCAGATAATCAGCTCAACCAGAGCAGGTCCGGCCCTATGTAGTGAAGTGAACTGCCTATCCTTAAATCATCTTGAATCAAATTAGGTACATTTTTTCCTGCTGTATTTAACCGAACCATATTGGTTGGAGACTCTAAATAAGTGATACATTGACTTATACATTGACTTACATAAAACAAATGAAACCAACTCTATACTCTACACCCAAAAAACATTAAAAACCAACAGAAAATTTTATTAGATATGTTACAATGGATACAAAACGCCAAGTCCTCTCCTTTCTCTCATGGGAAGATTTAAGTTTATATATAAACCAGCCGGGAATCAAAACCAAAAAAAAATGAAAGCAAGGAAAAGAAAAGAAAAGCATGTGAACAAGAAGAAGACATTTCAATACCAAACAAAAAGAAAATCATTAGAGGGAGATTTCACAAGGTGCATGAAACGTTCTTCCACGACAAATAGCTTCAAGATTTTCTCCAGCGTACGAGCACAGTGGTGAAACCTCAACACCTAGTTTATTTATATTTTTGCAGCACATTAGATTATTTTAATATATAAAGAACAAAAGTTATAATGAGAAAATGATTTTGGAGTTTTACCAGTTGCATATAAAGGCACAGAATGCGTTAGAAATCCACCAGCTGCTATAACCCAACGTGTGTGCAGCCTTAGAACCGAGAGCCTCGCACTCTCCGGTGTATCAAAATTGGACCCGTTAACATTCTTCACTGGGGCAAACTCTTCTTCTCTTAATACCTACACATTTGCTCAATCCAACTTTTAATATTTGTTTTTTTGTAGTTTGTGTGTTTGTGTAGATGAACGAAATAGTTTACCTCAAAGAGTGCGGTCGAAGGAGCATACAGAAAGGAATCAAAAATGAATTGTTCTAGTTTCAGTCCCATTGTGTATCCATTCATAGATGGTATCTTCTTCTCCGCCAAGTGGTAGCTGCCAAAAACAACACATAATATAACGTTTTTGATAGCGTGATTTAGAATGTATGTTTGTGGAGCTTACACGCTGTCTTTCTCTAGGCCGGTCGCGACTTGATTAATGAAATCTAAGGTGAACATGTGCAAGCACACCTGGTGACAAAGATTTAAAACAATAAAGCTTTTTTCAAGTTAGTAGGAGTTGTGAAATTCATAAGAAGAAGAAGGGTTATTTACATTGCTCCAGCAATATTGAAGACGTCCTGTTCTTTGATTAATAGCAGAAGCCATTGCCTGATCTAGCTCACTGTACTCAACTACAGTCAACGGTCCACCTTTTCCTCTTCTAACAAATACTCCTACCTGTTCTTGAGGATATGCCTGTTTTCATCATACAAAAAAAAACATTAAACCATCAAGAAACCATTGAGAATGAATGTATAATCTTAGATACCTTCCGCACAACTTTTGCAGCCGAAGCAGCACCTTTGTCGATAAAGTACCCTAGAAAAGTAGGATCAGCTACTCGAACCTGCTTTCCATAATGTCACTTTAGATCCGAGAGACAGAGTAAAGCAACTACAAGGACTCAAGATTTTAATAGAAACCTAACCATGACATTGTCAACACCATAGCAATCCACATATTTAATCCCCCTTGAAGCCATATCCTCTAGTAACCTTGAAGACTTTAGAGCTGTAAACTCTTAGATCAGAATTAGCAAAAATAACAAATGTAGTAAAGCAAAAAGACTAGAACCAATTAGTGAACATACCTCCATAGACTCCCCCGTTACCATCTGGAGCTTTAGCTAGCTGATAATATGTAAATAAACTCATAAAGACTAGAATACTAACCAAATATAAAAGGAAAGACAGAACAACTTATTATGGGAACATACACTGAAAGGTGTTTCCATGATAAACTTTCCATCCTTTGAAATGCAAGGCAAAGTACCTTGTTGGAAAAAACTGATCTGTAGTCAAGTGATCAACATTTGCTCAGACACAGTGTGAAAGGAAAAAAAAAAAAGCATACAACTAAGAAGCATATATATCTTACTTGATCTGGTTCAAGGCCAAAGTATTTGTGGCTGGAGAAATATTTTCTAGTCGCCTCATCAGTAAATGGACTAGTCATAATATACCAGTGTATTGTGACCGGACGAGTTGGACCTGAAGGCATATGTGCAAAAAGAGTTTTAACATATGGTGTAATGGTACAAGAAACATTAGACTGTAAAAGAAGGCTGAGTCTAACCTGCACTCACTACTTGAGCAGCAAGTCTTTGGATACACAAGATTCTCTCTGCTTGAATCTGGAAGAGAGACTTCCCTGATGGAAGTCCTATATCTGAGATTGAATATAAGTCAATAACTATAATGTTAATATGTGCATCCTACAAGCATTGTTATTGTGAAGAAGATTGGGCAGAGGAAAAGCAGAACTAGAATAAGAAGCACTCACTGAAACACCCTTTTGGGTCTGAAATTCCAAGTCTGGTCCCCTGTCATATAGTTTCATGGTAAAATCATTTTCAATACCCAGAGCTTTTGAATAATGTACTAAAACAAAAAAAAAAAACAATGTAGCAGAAAAAGGTTAACCGGAATCTATCAAAAGATATTAACATGATTCGTTTTTTTCCTTGTACAATACGAGAGAAAATTCTCAAGTTATATAAATGAAGTAATCTCCTGTAAGCAACTCACATGTTTAAATCATAATTTTTCAAAACCTTCCTTACATCACACGAAACAGAGCAACTTAATATGGAAAATTTATTATATATTGAAGTTACAGAATCCTATAAAAAGCATCTTTTCAGATCACGTGATCATTCATGATCCGTTTGATTTCTTCTACAGTAATTAAGCAAGGTTCCTCCTAGACATCGCCATTACTCAACTTACCTAAAAAAAAGTTTAAAACCCACCGACAGTAATATATGTTTGTAATGATTCATATGATTGCCACTATAATAACCCCTTTTATAACACTTTTCTCCGTTTCAAATTTAAATAATTAATTAATTATTTAAAAGTAAGGACCGCACTAAAGCCCGTCTTAATCTCAAGTAGGTAAGGCATTATTCGAAAACCCATCAACAAGGGAATCATTTAGGCACTCTCATTAATCTTAAGCATCCTACTTAAACTAATTTAAAACTAATTAAAATTTAGCATCAATGCTGTATTAAATAAAAAAGAGTAACACAAAAGATTTAAGACAAGAAGTTACCTGTCCACCAGACAAAAGCACAACTCCTAGTTTGCCTTCATAGATTGTCTTTAGTCCCATCTTCCACCACTTCTCTCTGTCTTCCATTGTTCTTCCATCAACCGTCGAGACCCAATTCTCTGGCACCGGCTCTATCGCCGCCACAGGCAAAGCTAATAAAAATAAACAGAGATTTATGAAAATTATCAAATCTAAAATGACAATGCATGTAGTTTGAGTTGAGAACTGATGTAAACCTTGAGAGTGAAGTGAGCATCTTATGATCCGATCTATTTTTGGAAGATCCAAACTCTGAAAATAGACAAATCAAGAACCAGTTAAAAAAATAGTATTACTAGCAGTGTTTTTGTTAATACCAATCTGAGATTTGATCTAACGGAGGACACACCTCGATGTCTCTGACGAGGAACTCTCGTTCCTCCGTTGAGAGCTCGTCCCAAAGAGCGAAAACATCTTCTTGTCCATAATCTTTTAATCTCTCGACCAAAGCTTGACGCGGTGAATTCATTGGAGGAGGAGAAGTTATCTCTGTCGTGGTCGTTGTTGTTGTTGTCGCCGCCGTTGAATCCGATGCTCCATTCTCTCTCTCCACCGACGGGTCTCTCATCTCTCT
The DNA here is from genome assembly GCA_905132765.1 of Moricandia arvensis. Classification (NCBI taxonomy): domain Eukaryota; kingdom Viridiplantae; phylum Streptophyta; class Magnoliopsida; order Brassicales; family Brassicaceae; genus Moricandia; species Moricandia arvensis. The sequence goes on from CAJHQP010000979.1 coordinate 100,087, forward strand.
CTCTCTCTCTCTAGATCTCTAGAAGGTTATGTGGATTTGAGACGTTTGGTCTGATTTTTATTTTGGAAAGGAGAGAAGATGAGAGGTTTTAAAACACGAGCCAAGAACAGTGGTGAAGAAGACAAGAATCAACAAAACAAATCGACGTGAAACAACTGGAGTTTCTGAAATGACTTGTTTACCCTTTTGTAGTTTCATGCATTTTGTCAGAGTCCTCCGACAGTTTTGTTGGCTTTTTTCTTCTCTGGCTACCTCACCGTGTTTTAGATTTCTTTTTCTTCACATTATTTAAGACTTTTAGAGTGTTTAAAAACAATTAATTTTTTAGATCCCCATTTCTTTTTCTTTCTTTTTTTGTTATCTGAATTTATTTATTAGAAAAATTGAATAATTAATAGATAAGTAAATCCTTACAATTTAAGCTGCCAGAAATATAGTTTCCCATAAACATAATCCTATGAAAAAAAAAGCAAGACCTAACTAAGATAACAGGGCCATAATACTAAAAGTCTTTAACATTTTTTCAACTTGCACCAAAAAACGAGTGGACGCCTTAACCACATAGTTGAAACACTCAACAAACAAACTGACAAGTGTTTCTTTACTTTAAGAAAAATGAAATATATTATAGGTGCCCATGATCAACCAACGATTACATGTTTCGCCTAATAGTCCATTTTTGGTTCTTATAACCAAAAGTTTTATGTTCACAAGATTGAAACGTCAAATTTTCCGTTTTGACATAAAAACAGAAAAATAAACAACTCTAAAAGTCGGTAACTATAGATAATGTCACCTTTTGAGTTAATAAAAAGATCATTTAGACTTAATTAGATAGTATTTTTCTAATACCATAATATTTAGATTAACCTCTGTAAAAGTTTATAGATAAGTTGAAAGTCTTAATGAAAATACTACACTATAATAGATAATCATAATTTCTGTAACAGTTAGGAATAAATTAAAATCATCCAAAATGCTTAAGATAACACTTGTTCACTTGAACAAAAATATACCATGTCATTGTCACTTAAAACTCTATAAATACACTCTATATATATATATATATATATATATAAATACACTTCTGTACATCATCCACGATAGAGGAATATTTCTATTTATAGTGGACATAGTTTTATGATTTATAATTTTACAGAAAATAATGAATTTCCTGATTTGTGGATTCGTATATGCACCCACCTGGCAGTGCTATTTGGCTTGGACTGCCTTGCCATCCATTTTGTTTATACATCGGGCAAAACGTGAATCACCGACATGTCGCATGATGGGAACTTTTAATTGCGTGATGGAAAAAATAATTTGTTTATTTATACGGGGAGTTGTGTCCTATTAATGGAAATGAATCTTATTTTTTTAATCGAAACGAAAGTTAGTTGAGAGGGTGTGTGTAGACTTGCAAAATTCAACTCTTTTATCACTAAAGTCAATTTGAAAAACATTGATTTTCTGAAGTGGATTTTATCTTTCTTTAAAACACGTCGTTTTGGGATGTGTCTGATGTATTTCAACGGACTAGGACTTTGGTGGAATAGGAATGTATGGTCTTCATCGCATGGTTAGGTAAAGACTAATTGGCAACATATACTCGAATGCGACAATGGGGATTAATCCAATGCTGTTTGCTTTTGTGGCGAATAAGTCCAGAGATTATCCCTTTTTGTTCATTATGTTGAAATGTTATGGGAGACACTAGGCAGGAAATAAATTTTGATTGGGCCATTACTCTCTGCAGTGCCGGTCCGGCTTTCCATGGCGTCTAAAGCGAACCACAAATATGTTGCCCCCTAACTATAATTTTTTATCATATAAAAATATAAAATCATGTAACACAAAATATTATTAAAATATAATTTGGTCTCAAAAAATAAAAATACAAAAAAACAATACATTATTCATGAAAAATAACTATCCTTGCTTTTTTTTCTGCAAAATCATTGATCAACTTCGAATAATCAAGTTTTTCCACTAACTCATGCTCTATAGATATCATCGACAATCCATTTAAACGCTCCTGAGACATAGTCGATCGTAGATAATTCTTGATGAGCTTCAACTTCGAAAAACTTCTTTCTGCAGAAGCAACTGAAATTGAAATTGTTAGTAATATATGATAACCAATCTCTGCATTTGGATAACAACCATCCATTCTTTTTAGAAATTCCAATATCTCGATTGCCTTTGTAATTTCCTTTGGCAACATTCCTCTTAGATATTGAAGTTCCATAAACAGATGTTTTCCATCTACATCAAAATGCCCATCATAATGTAGAGAAGCTTCAAGCTTGACACAAGATATCTTCAACTCATCATCTGTTGCTGACTTTAGCTTTTTCAAACCAAACAGAAACCCAAAGAGTTCGTCGTAACGTTGAAATTGCTCGAATCTAACCCCAAGTGACATTATAGCTTGATCCACTATGTTGATGAAATAATCAATCCTAAAACTCTCTTCCGCGTTTAACTGGTTAATGTCATCAACTTTTTCAGCATCTTCACCATAATGCTTTTTATTTTTTATAAAGCGTTTTGGTTTTGAAGAAAATCCCGGTTCAATCTCCATGTCAATGGCAATTTGCATAGCTTCAGTTTTTGCTTTCTCAAAACCAGTTTCTCTGTAGCCTTTCAAGTAATCAACAAGCCCTCCTAACTGGAAAATAGCAGCCTCAAGATCCATATCCTCTGATTGTAAAGATTTGCTTACTGTATTGACAACATAAAGCAGATCATACCAAATGACCATTCCAAACAAGAATTCAAATCTTCCAATTCCATGTGTTTCACTCTCTGCAAGACACTCCGCATCACTACGATGTCCAAGATTATCACTATTCTCTGCTATGTAAAACAAAGCCTCTCGTATCTTAACAGTTTGAAACCTTATTGGTTTTACACTATCAATACGACTTTCCCAACGAGTCTGTGATAATGGTTTAAGTGTAGTATCATTCATTATTTCTCTGTAGACTTCCCAGTTGTTGGTTGAGGACGAGAACAAAACGTATAAACGTTGCACAATGCCAAAAAATGAAACTGCTTTCTCAGATGAAGAAGCCATGTCATAAAGAGCAAGACTGAGACTATGACACCCACATGGAGTATAAAAGGCCCTTGGATTAATATCCAGCAATCTTTTCTGAACACCCTTGTGCTTTCCTTTCATATTAGATCCGTTGTCATAACCTTGTCCTCTTACATCACCAATATTTAACTTAAGATCAGCCAATGCATCTTGAAGAGTGGTAAACATTCCTTCTCCTGTTTTGTCTTTGATTTCCAAGAATGACAAAAAGAACTCTTCAACCTTAGGTGAATCCGTAGAAACATCTACACATCGAATCAAAAAAGTCATCTGCTCTTTGCGACTAATATCCGGAGTAGAATCCAAAATGACTGAAAAATACTTTGCCTCTTGAATCTTCTTTAAGATTACCATCCTAATCTCATTAGCAAGTAATTCTATCAGCTCATTATGAATCTTATGACTAAGATAATGATATTGAGTTTCACCTTTGTCAACTCGTCGTATATGCTCCTTCATTACTTCATCAAAGCCTCCAATCATCTTAATAAAAGCCAAGAAATTTCCACTGTTTGGATCACTGACTTTTTCGTTCTCTCCACGGAATGCTCGATTTCTTTCTGCTAGAGTCTTTACCACTGCAATTATCCTCAACATCACATCTCTCCAATGTTTCTTCTCTTTATTAATTGCCTCCTCCAAATGCTTATCAATAGTTTCACTCTTTTTCAGCCTCATCTCTAACTCAATCCAGCGGTTGATGCAAACAATATGATTGTAACTAGTTTCATGATTTTTCAGCCTTTGTGAAGCATTTCTCCAGTCATCATATCCAGTAGTTACCAATATAGGAGGAAATTTTTCTTGAGTGAATAATTTACAGCAAAAACTAAAGATTTTATCTTTAGATTTTGAGTAAACTAACCATCTTCTGTCTTGTTTCTCTCCATTGCTCATTCTTCTTGTATAACATGAATAAGTGAAACATCTTTCAATACCATCTCTTGGAAAAAGATAATCAATTGGAGGTCTGGTTGGTGGACCTTTTTCAACCAAATAATCTCTCATTCTTTGTTCAATTTTCTTCCAGTTTCCAAGATCATCTATATCAACCTCCTCAAGCAGACTTTTATTTTCACTAGCTTTCTCTTTGGATTCCATATTTTCATTCTCAGATTGTTCTTTGTCCATATTCATACCGTCTGCATCATCTCTAATAGTTTCTTCTTCAAAAACAAGCTCTTCATCTTCTTCAAAAACAAGCTCTTCATCTTCTTTGTCCATTTCAATGTCAGAAAATTTATCAGCTTTAGAACTTTTAGTTCTCGTGACATACTTAAGCATAGCATTAGCTTGAGATTTGACCAATTCATCTTGTCTGGCGTTTTTCTTCCTATTCCCAGCTCCACTTGATTGACTTCTTATTCTATTTCCTGGAAGCATTCTCTACAATTCAAAAATATTACAAAAAAACATAATTTAGATAACATAAGCCAATACAATGATTATACATATGCTAGAACAGAAAACAAGTAAATATAACTTAAGCAAATTTCAAAAAAAAAGTTAGAGGAGATTGATGAAAACAAACAAAAACAAAAAAAGAAGAAAAACTTAAATAGATTAGGAGATACACCTATTCTAAAAACACTATTAATTTTCTTACTAACAAATTAATAATGGAAGATGCAGTGATCGGCAGAGAAGAATAAGAAAAAGAAGTTGAAAAGTAAGAAAATTGAACGTCAATTGAAATTGCTAGGGTAAATAAATTAGGTTGTTATTGTAAATTATGTATTTTATGGTTTTATCATTAATTAAATATAAGGAAATAAAAAACAGAAAAAGGTAAGAATCTTCCGATCATATATTTTCAAATATTTTAGTTAAGTAAATTGTCTTTATTATGAATAAAGAATAAAAGGGGCTACAAGTGTCGTCGAACCCGGGCATAGAGCTGAATCAAGTCGTATGGAAGCCACTAGACCAATGAAACCTCACTGAACATGATGCCCCTAACATTTTAATAAATCCTGGCGCCCAAAGCCTTTGCTTCACGGGCTTTAGCCCAGGGCCGGCCCTGGTTATAGTTGTTGCAATGTTGAGTCACATTAGCCGTAACAAGGCTTGGTGAAAGGGTAACCTCGGTGGAGATGAGGAGCTTTGCTTCATGATTGAGGAGGCACTCATGTAGTTCCGTGATGGTAGGTGGAACATCTCTGCCTTCAACTTGGTCAACAACAGACTTATATTCTTCAGAGAGACCTTCAAGAATGATGTCGATCTGTTCTTCATGGTCGACTGCTTTCCCAAGGGTAGAAAATTGATCCAGGCGGCTAGTGATGCCTTGAAGATACACATCATTAGTTTTGGTTTCTTTTCTTTAGTTTTTGAGTTGCGTCTTCAGTTGTTTGATGTGACCACGACTTGGTTTTGCATATGTATATGAAAGTGTGGTCCAAGCTTTAAAGGATATGGTGGCTCGAGAAACAAGAGGCTGGAGGGGAGGTGAGATAGCACCTATAAGGGCGCTATAGATCAGCTTATCCTGGCGTTTCCAGAGAGTGTACGCCGGGTTCACTGAAGTCTGATCCTCTGTGGTGACTGTTGCTGGCGGAGTGACAATAAGACCATCAATATAACCAGCTAAGTCATATCCATCCAGTAGAGCATAGATCTGAAGACTCCACATTAGGTAGTTGGTGGATGTGAGTTTTGTGATGTTGGACATGTTGATGGTGAGGAGAGTTTGAGCATTGACGTTGATGGTCTCAGTAACCACGGCTGGGGAAGTATTGGAAGAACTCATGATGAGTTGAGAGAATGAAAAACATGAATATATATATATATATATATATATATATTTTGAGGTTTTTAGGATCGTTTAGCCAGTGATACCATATGAAAGCGTATTGAGTATATTGATCTTATATATTGTACAAGGAGGCATTATATTTAGAGAAGAGTATTAGGGTATTACAAGAGAGAGTTAATGATAATATATTGTATGATCATAAGTAGAAGATCCATAAATCCATCACTTATATGATTGATATCTAATAGCTCTCTCCCTTAACTACATTTAAGCCTTTTGTTTGCCTCTCTCTAGATCGTAGATTTTCTATTTCTTGAATTTCTTTCTGAGATTTATGTAATCTCATGGGATAGCTGCCAATAAATTAGGTTAGAGACTTATATAGTGTACCATAACACTTGAGTTTAACACAATTAACCTTAATTGTATCATTGGTCCAAACACAAAATATTATATATTTTTTCTCTGCTCATTACAAATAGGCATGAGCACAAACTATGTATTTAGAATTTTTGCTCTTACTCTCTACTTAACTTATCTTGTGCAAGTATTAATTATTTTGGCTTGGACTTGTTTCAATCAAATACTTGTCTTAATTTTAATTATTTATAAGTTATATGATAATACATGATACTTGTTTATTTAGGTACAAAATTTTAAAAATAAGTGTACCAAAACTATTAAATAAAGCTAGGCATGAGCCAAATAATTTTAATATTCAGATACATACTACTTTGTTTAATTAGTCCCTTTAAGTAATTTGATTAACATAACTCATTTGAAACATATACTTGTTACATCAAATACCAAAAAAATCAATACGCTTTTTGATTTTTTATTACAATACAAGTAATAAAACACGTATTTTAATGGTAGCAAGTATTTTAGCAAGTAATACATATTTTTACAAAGAGTAACTATAAACAAGTAGTAAGGCTCTGATTGGAGATTAGGCTATTGGGACTTTTTGTAATTTTAAAGCATTTTGAGTCAACATTTAGCCAGTCAAACTTTAAAGAGGTAAACGACTAATTTCAACACCAGAAGTATCGTATAGTAACAGTTCCACACAATCTTTCATGCTCGTCCTAATTGCACGCATTTTAAGTATAAGAACTTAATTGCACACATTTAAAATATATGAACCTATTTACTTCTATTTTCAAATATCGAAACCCAAAACCACACAGACGAAAATTTAGATTGGTTTAGAATCTAAACCAATATCAAACTAAGTAAACCTATATCAAACCAATTGATAACAAATTAAAATTAAAAGCAGACCCGACCTGATATCCAAGTAAAACATGACCCAACATCCTATTAAAGAGTTAGGTCAAGTATTAATTGAATATCAAGTTGGGTCAGGTCTAAATTTCAGTTCGATACCAACTGGTTTGATCGGATTAACTGGTTTGATATCAGTTTAGATTCTAAACCAATAAAACCAAGCTAAACCTTCGTCTGTGTGGTTTCGGGTTTCGATCTTTAAAACTAAGGGTAAATAGGTTCATATACTTATAATATGTGCAATTAGGACGAGCACGAAAGATTGTATGGAACTGTTACTATACGATACTTCTGGTGTTGAAATAGGTCGTTTATCCGACTTTTTCTATTTCTAAGGTTTCTACAGTTCTTTTAATTATTTTTCTTCTCCGAGTTAATGTTTTTAAAAAGACAGTAATTTGTGGCTTTAGACATTTTCTTAAAACCGCGTTTTATTTTTAAAGACGAAGGTCTGTACAACATTTTTTGCAAAGCCTACAGCCTCTACTGTTACTCCCAATCGGACTCTAAAACAAGTAACAACAACATAGTAGAAAAAATAATTATATTTGATACTTGAATCATATATACAAATAAAAAAATTGTAGATTTGTTACTTGTTTTAACAACATTAAATTCTTGATTTTCTAAGATAAATACAAAAACAAGTAACAAATATCAACCGAATAGCAAATAATGATGTCCATCTCACAGGATCGATTGATCTTGATCTGGACATTCACCGAGAACCACAGAGCGAGCACTCATTTCTTTCAGTGACTTTGCCACTGGATCGATATTGATCTATTCATGACCATAAGCCCAAATTTCAACATGGAGAAAAAACATTTTCACCTTTTATTTCGTACCTTGATAGATTAGTTTTTACAGAAGCGGAATTTAAAATTAACATTGAATATGGACGAGGCATAAATTGAGCATGTGTTGAATTGGGGTCTCTAGGTTCTAGTGCACCCAACTTTGCTTTAATTAACGGAGACATCTAAACAAATAACAAAAAGAGACATAATTTTTGAAAAAGAATGAATATACACATTTAAATATTATTTTAAGCAACTTAAGTTTTCTGAACACTGGGCCATCATCGTTTGGCGAGAGAAGAAAATTTAGAAATGAACATTGGCCCATTTCCATTCGATCGGTCATGGACATATAATCGACTAATCATTGCTTCTGATCTCTTATCAGAAAAATGGAGCTGGTGACGATTATTCAAATAGGTTTAAAGGTTGGTAAGTTGATTTATAAATTGTTACATCAAAGTTAGTTAGGCGGATAGGTCACAATTTAGTTTGGCCTAATCAGTTTAAACACTAGATACAACAATACAAATCACCAATCATACTAGTGATGATTTTAACTTTAACTTTTATTTACAACAATATAATTCACCAATCATACTTTAACTAGATTTAAAGCTAAAGTTAGAAAAATAGTTATAAGAATTTTATTTTCTAAAATAAAAAAAATATTATTGTAGGACCAGTAGAAATATTTTTTCTTTTTATATATTTTTCATTTAATTTTTATAGTTACACTAGATACAACTGCATCAAAAAAAATTTACAGAGTAAATTTTACACTAAAATTTTTATAGGTACAGTCCAACCAATCACCTCCAATATTATATATTTTTCCTATATGAAATATAAAATAGTTTATTATTCGCAGTTTGAAAACTAATAAAGTATTATATTTTCTATCCCATGTAAAAGAGGTGACTAAAAAATTTTGTGAAGATGAAAGTCTAATATATAATTTGATTTTTGATTTAGCTTCATTAGATTTATTTTAAACTGAAAATTATTTTAATGAACAACCCCTTTCTTAAAAATATACGTAAGGAAAGCGTTAGAAAATCTTCCATGGTAGTCTTTATTTTTCTTTATTTTTTTATTCAAAATAAAAAAATAAAATTATTTTCAATGGTATACTTTATTTTTTATTAATGAAAACAAACATTTCAAGTATATTTCATTTCTACTTTATCACAAGTTATAGTAACTTTTTCTAATTTTTGAGAAATTGTTTAAACTATCACATTTCTAAATACAATTTTTCATGTTTACCTAAACCATTACTCTTAGTTTTAAAGAGGTAAAAACAATTATATCCCTCAAATTAACTAATATATACTTAAGGTTTAAATTTGAGGGGTGGGGTTTTGGAATGTGGATTTGAGATTGTAATAAATAAATAAATAAATACTTCACTTTTAAAATAGTTTCAAAATGAATTTTCGGATTTCAAAATAAAATTTGGAAAAAATAAAAAAAAATTATAAAAATTTCGAATTTGAAAATGTATAACTTGAAATCTATTAAATATCGAATTTGAAAATGTAGTATTTGTCAAAATATCCCTCTAATGAAGGTAAATATGGATAGAGGTACAAAAATGAGGTAAAAGTGGAATCCCCTCCTAATTTTTCATGTTTACTAATATTACATAATAATTTTATTTTAGTAATGTTCTATCACAATTGCAATTTAATAGATTAAACATCATCACATAATAAAATTATTATATGATATAGATAAACAAAAAAGCATTAGATTTTATAAAGAGTCAATAAGCATAGATTTTCAAACTATAACAAAAGTGTTTTGAGTGAAAAAGTTTATTTATCATTGATTCCCCTAAACTGACCTTATATTTTTGTAAATTGATATTTGTATGATCTACGGTATCAATATCTAGTTACAAAAGATAATAATTGAAGTTTTAAAATTAACTTGATATCATTAACGAATATAATTTCTTTTAAACAAAAATAAGTATAAATATAAGTTAAAGACCAATTCATAATTTAAAATTTCATCTTTAAAAAATGAAAATATGAAAAAATTGTTTTAATTCGAAACAACAATGTTCATTATTGAAGAAAAATAATGAAATACCATTAAAACAAAAATAAAATAAAATAAAGCACTATTAAATTGAGAATTTTAGGTGATTTGTGTAAAAATGACAAATCCATTGTTATTCAAATATGAATTTCAAAAACTCATTTAAAATCAACTGTTATTGAACTTAACATTTCATAAAATACTCTGAAATCCACTGTTATTGAAAATATTTTAAGTTGTGGAGTTTTAATATTTGAAGTGATTTCAGAGTGTTTGGATGGAGTTTTTTAGTTAAGAAAATAAAAATTGAAATTTTATCATTTTAGGTGATATTCTAGGGTGCTTTAACAAAAATCACTTAAAACTCTGCAATTCCATGAATCATCTACAACCTCATTAAAAATCAAATCACTTCAAATTTTACATTGAATATAATCCCCTTAGAAAGAATGCGCGAGTCTTTTGAGAAACTAACATTTTATTGAACTTTTTTTTAATGCCATTTTCATGTGATATTATTTGGCAACAAATATTTCTTGAAAGATTAGCCAAATCACATTTTTGAGGAGAGTTGAGCTACCACGGTCTAGTATAAGTAATATTTTCTGTTTTCTTCTTTGTTTCAGGGTATAGACTTTGTTTTGATGCTAAGTCTTTCTGAACCGTGTCTCCTTTTTAGGACTTTTGATATGTTCTGTATCTGAGTGACTGAGTCTGAAAATTTAATCTTTTCGGTTAAAACTAAAACAACAAATATTTCATTCATGAATGGGCTTCCAAGGAGTGATCAAACCCCGTAAAGAATGGGCCTACGCATCACATCTTTAGCTGGCCTAATCTTTCTCTTCCACTACATCTATAGGTTTTAAAGTAAGTTATATAACCAGAATATTGTGTCCAAAAAATAATATATAACCAAAGTATAAATAACAAAGACCAATTGAGTATTTCAATTAAACTTTTGGACAAAAGAAACATATTGAGTTGTGATGCTATCGATTGGTTATTGACTATAAATAAAGAGTCAAATATAAATGATAATGAAATTAACAAAAGTCAACCTCAGAAAGTTTGGCCACTCAATCTCTTTCTAAATTAGTATTTACTAAAATATGAAAAAGAAAATAAAAAGGATATCGCAAAAGACAAGAAACTTTTGGAGTGGAGTTGGAGTCGGATTAAAAGGGATGAATGCCTGAGAAAATAAATAGCGCACCAAGGAACAATAATAAATTAATCATACAGGCGTGATTATTGATTCATAATTTAAATTATCTTAAAAACAAAACAAAACAAAAGTTAGGGCCAATATGGAATTGATACACTTTTTGCTAGGTTTCGTGTCACCAAACAAGCTAGCACCAGATTGTAATTATACGATAAGTCAATACTATTGACACTCCTATTTAAAATGAAAGCATGTTAATAAGTATTTGGGCTCGTGACTTTTATAGATAAACTAGCTGGGTTGCCCACACATGCGGGCATAACTTTTTTATAAAATTGTTTATCAATATATACAATACTAATTTAAAAACTATAAAGATAATTATTATTTTTATTTTTATTTGATTTTTAATGTAAAAATTCTTTTTTGATAAAAGATTTCTATTTAATTTTATCTTTTTATTATAAGATTATTTTTTGATAACAACACAATATATATCAGAATTATCTTTTTTTATATTTTAAATAACTTTTAGATTTTGGATAATTCTTATTATTATTAATTTTAATCATTTATAAGATAAAAATAATTAAAATTCGTTTTTATATTTAAATAATTTATATATATTATTCCTTAAGGGCATAAAAAATATTAACCGCTCTAACTTTTAACGTGAGAGCTCCGTTGCGAAAAATATTTAGTTATGTGTTTTCTGTTATTTAATTTTATCTTTTTATTAAAAGATTATTTTTTGATAACAACACAATATATATCAGAATTATCTTTTTTATATTTTAAATAATTTTTAGATTTTGGATAATTCTTATTATTATTAATTTTAATCATTTATAAGATAAAAATAATTAAAATTCGTTTTTATATTTAAATAATTTATATATATTATTCCTTAATGGCATAAAAGATATTAACCGCTCTAACTTTTAACGTGAGAGCTCCGTTGCGAAAAATCACTTCGCAAATAATAGTATAGATAGCAGTATGTTGGATAACCAAACTAATACTGATAAGTTATTTTAGTGGTACTGTTTTCACAAGACATGTATGTATGAACAATTTTTCTTTTGAAAATATGTTAAATTTATTCATCTCAAAAATATCTAGTGTTTTCGAATCCTCTTTAGACAGTGAAAGAAGATGACTATCTATTCTCTTGTTGCAAACCAAGTTACCATGGCTGTCTCCATGTGTTCCCTCCTCCTCCTTTCAAAGAACATAAATATTTATTGTTCATACAAGTGTTACCGTGACACGTTGGCCAATTACATGGACGTGTGGTAAAACGAGAAAGATGATTGCTTCCTTGTTCGGTGAATTGAAACCTCACAAACTATACATTGATATTCAATCTTATTGCCCCCTTACTTTTGGTTTTGAAAAAATATAATAACTTTTTTTTTAAATAGCCTTTAAAAGATAATAACTTATTAATCAATAATCACGCTCGTATATTTAATTAGCATATCCGCGTTAGTTTAAATTATTTTTGGCATCATGTGCCCACTTTTTTATAATAATTGGACACCGATAAATAAGCCAAATAATTAAACCCTATTGCCCACTATACACCTCGACCTTCGCCCTAGGTCTTTTGTTATTTTTCATTTACTATGAGAAGCTCAATTCTTGACAATGGTAATAGGATGACATGCATGTACAATCAATCAACATATATGTGGTCTTAGTCTCTAAATCATTTATCATTTGAGTCTTGGTATTTTTTTCGTCTATGAATGTCATCTCAAGTTCCTTAATTTTACACGAAAAAATACCATGTATGTTCTAGTTTCATTATCTGAAAACTGGTTGTCAATCAATTCGTTTTCGTAACTTTCGGTCGGCAAAAGAGACATCTTTATTAAAGCTGGAGAGCAAAAGAATAAGAGTTGGTCAAAACCAGTGTAGCAAGGAATCAGCCAAATAATTGGCTTCTCTCGGAATAAACTTAAAAAGAAATTACAGCTAGTGCGAACGTTATAAACTTAAAAGAAACATGTTTATAGGTTGCAGCAGGATAGTTCTTACTTCTTTCTGTGGTGGAGGAGTATCTTGGGAGTGTGCAGTTGTGGTTTATAAGTTGGACTAAATATCAAGTCCGATCTTCGCATATAGCTATTGGAAGTGTCTCTCTCTCTCGGAAGAAAACATGCTCAGGAACACTAATTGGTTCCAAACTTTTATAGATTCTAGCAAATCTTTGGAAATCAAAGCTATTAAAGAGAGTATTTTGGTTTCTTCCCTGTCGTAATTGGTCGAACTCTCGACCATGAAGACACTATATATCCTTGGATGGCCATCTGATTTACCAGTTGAGTTACCGATGTTGGAATAGAGGCCAAAATTTGATCCATACTATATATACACTATAAGGGTGTCCGATGAAGCGAAACTTATAATTTATTAATTCCCTAGAGACTTATTCACCAATTCACATGCAAACTGATTGCTCTTGAGAGTTAGAGACTAACACTACCTATCTACACACGGAACTAACAATTTCGCATTAGAAAAGAATCGATCGCTAACCTGGATCAACATGACAACTCTCCATCCAGTGCAAAGCACTAAACCACTACTATGTGGTTTACATGATAGTAGTTTATACAGAGTTTTAACTGATGATAAAATATTTCACGATCGGTCTAGTTATAGAAGAAAAGCCCAATAACCTTCAAAAAATGTGACAAGTTCATGTAGAGGTCAAATACATCTTCAATTGACGTACGATCTTACGCAGACCGCATATAGCACTTCTTCGGTGGCTTAAAGACATTTCTATAAATCTGTATATAATATTAAATGTATCTTAGTGGACATACCCCACTGGCATTTTATATTGTCACCACCATCGATCGTATCATACTCATATACACTTTATATTCTCTAATTCGCACATCCTCTAGACTCTTAACCAACAACAACAACAAAAAAGCTTGAAGAAAATAAAATGATAAGGGAAGAATGTACTCCAAGTTCGTCATGGTGGGAAGATGTTCAACATCATCATAATGATCATGCAACTTCTTTTTACCATAAGGATAGTAACGGTAACAATAATAATAACTCAAACGCAAACGCAAGCTGCGAAGGAGACAATCTCTCGATCTCAACGGTAAACACTTCAAATCGTTTTGACCTAACCGCTGAATCATCCAATCGTCACTCTCTCTCGGCTCCGGATCACCCTGCTTCCACCTCCGACGAGTTGCTCCGAGACCACGTAGTCTCTTCTAATAATCACCTATGGAGTCTTGCCTACATGTAAGTATTCATACGTTTATTCGTCTCTCTACGTACGTATGATGCTTCCTTAGTTCTACGTTCTTACATGCAATTTACACAACGGTTCTGTAGATTCAAAGTTTAGTTTAACTTTTAGTTCTACGCTCCACTCCATCATGATATCGTCTACTTGATATTGCCATTTGTTTGTTAATTTCGTAAAGATGTTTTTTAATTTTTTTTTTAATTAATGCTTTCAAACCTGAAAAACAAAATAAAAGAACATTAGAAACAAAAGAGAGGTCTAAAAGTTGGTTTACAAAAGTAAGTTAGTAGCTCTTTTGAATTATTGTTCCCCAACAAATGATTTAACGTTTGATTGGTGAGGGTATGCCTATTATTTTGCACTTATGATTCATCTTTTATTATTGGCCACTCGAATAGGTAGTTTATTGGTATTAAACTAAAAAGGTTGTAGTTTATTATAAAATATTTGTATACGTTTACAAATTCCAAAAATAAAACTTAAGTTTAGAAAACGTAGTGTTTTTTATTTTAAAAGTAAAAAAATATATAGCATATAAACTACGCATAAGTTTATTAAAAATATTGTAAAGAAATTCAATCGAACCCATATGTACCTCAAGTTTTGTAATTATGATGATTATAAATGGACAGGCCTGGTAGAAGCTTAGGAGATCAAATGATGGATCATCATCATCACCATCATCATAATCACATAACATCTTCAAGAAATAATTCATCGACAACATCAGAATTACCTTTTGAGCCAGTCTGCGATAACGCTAACGGTAACGGTTGGATCTACCACACAAACCAAGTAAGGTACGATCAAAGTAGTGAACGGCTGTCAAAGTTAACGGATCTCGTAGGCAAACACTGGTCGCTTGCGCCACCTAATAATCCCGACATGAACCATAACCTTCATCATCACTTTGATCAGACAAACGAAGACGTTTCTATGTACAGACAGGCGTTGGAAGTGAAAAATGAGGAAGATCTTTGTTACAATAATGGGTTAAGTGGTGGTGCTTCGTTGTTTCATGATCCTATAGAAAGTTCCAGGAGTTTCCTTGATATAAGGCTAAGCAGGCCATTAACGGATATTAATCCCTCGTTTAAGCCATGCTTTAAACCCTTAAACTTATCTGAGTTAAACAAGAAAGAGCATCAAACGGCATCACTGGTACGCATACACCATTAATTATGTTTATATCATCAAATACAGTATGTGATTTTCTTCCCTGGTTTTTGTCATTAGCAATAGCGTATTTAATTTACTCATTCGCTTAAACGTTGAGAGTTTACAATTAATGGACTTAATGTTTTGATATCTCATTTGCAGCTTTAAGCTTGGGTCAGGATGTTACTATATGGATGTGAATTCTTAGAATTTTTATGGCAAACCCTATTAAGTTTTGAAATTATTCTAATATATTACGATTTTTTTTTTTGGTTTTATGAATATCTGATTTTTTTTGTTTCAAAAATAACAAAACATTATATGGTTGAAGAAGTTTTCGTTTACTTCATTTTATAAGATGTTTTACAAGTTCTATGCAGAATTTAGTAGTATTTAATATTTTAAAACTATTCAGTTCTACTGTTTTGTAATTATTAGAAATGTATTTCTAACCAATTTAAATAAGTATATTTTTATTTAAGAAGTAGCTTTCAGTTTCATACTATTATCTACAACAGCTTATATTTTGGGGAGAAAGTACTGAACTTTTAGAAATCATTTCTTAACAGAAATTTTGTGGTATTTGGAAATTATATTCCTTATTTATCTTTTTCTGCTATCTGCATGCTTTTCATTAGTTTAGGAGTCAACTTTACCATAAGAGTTCATTCCTCGATACCTCATTCAGAACCACATATTAATCTAACATATGCACTATGCTAAATTGCCAATAAGAGTCTATGCACAGAAAGCTAACCACGAATTTGGAAGATATTTTCGCAGGCAACTGTGAGGTTGGGATCAACAAACGCCGGGAAGAAGAAAAGATCTGATGAAGTCTCCGATGAGGTCTCTAAGAAGGCCAAGAGCGGCCGCGTCTCCACGCTCTCGCCGGATAAGGTAATCTTTTGCATGCACCCAAGTACGTATCCCTTAGTAATGCAAAAAGTTAGTTAGTTTTCTTTGCGTTAACTATATAACAAGTTAATCTACGTCAAGAGTAAAACTAGACGTCGACAAATACTGACTTTGAAGATTATGTTTTCGGGTCAGTCAGTATGGTAGTCAGCTCACTTTGTTGCACTGAGTCCATTCTTCGGGGGCCGATCAGATCAGCCGGTAGAGTTTATCAAAAAAAAAAGAGAATTTTTGAAACTATTGTCTGTTTGAAAATTTTATATTGGAACATAAGATAACAATCAGTAACTATTTCTCTACTATATTTGCCAAAAGTATAGAATAATGATCTTGCATGGCAAATGTGGTTTTGAATGAAATTAATATTGGAGATATACAAAAGTGAGGTTACTTAACATTATTTTGGAAAAATAAATGGCAGGAATTACCGAAAGCCAAGCTTCGAGACAAGATCACGACTCTACAGCAAATTGTGTCTCCCTTTGGAAAGGTACTACAAAAAGAGGCTTCTTTTTTAGTTTTCATTTCTTATATATATTGCTCCTTGGTTTAACGTTCCTTTATGTGAATACATGGAAGGAAATTTAATATTGTTTTGAAAATCTTTCAGACAGATACTGCTTCTGTGCTACAGGAGGCCATCACTTACATAAATTTTTATCAAGAGCAAGTAAAGGTAAAATGTTTACACGTACGAAAATGATATTTGTTGCATGCACATGCAAGCCCTTAATTGATTATCTTAATTTATCATTTGATTGGCATGTTTACGATCATGCAGCTGCTTAGCACTCCTTATATGAAGAACTCATCAATTAAGGTAACGTTTTAAGGAGAAATATATGTGTATACTTTAATTAAGATTCTCAATAGATATTTTTCTAATTACATATTACATAAAAAAAATGTCTTGTTAGTCAATTATAATGGTATATGCATATGGTTTTAGGATCCATGGGGAGGATGGGACAGAGAAGAGCACAACAAAAGAGGATCAAAACATTTAGACCTAAAGAGTAGAGGCCTTTGTTTGGTTCCTATTTCATGCACCCCAATTGCATACCACGATAACAGTGCAACTGACTACTGGAGTCCCTCGTATAGAGGTTCTTTGTATCGCTGATAATGAGCACCATCAACATGGTATGTGAAGAGAGACCGATTTGATTAGCGATAAACCATTTGAAACATCCATCGGTGATTTTGCAGTGGACCAAGCAGTAGAAAATAAGAACACTATATGTATATATACTATACATATATATTAATCAGTGGGGTCATAGTTATATGATTTGCAGATATTCCGAGTAACCGGTCTTTAAACATGTATTATATATAGCCTTATATTATACAATAATATTGGGTTTTGATTTAGATATAATACAATGCAATACAAGATTAGTGTACTTATGCATATTCCTTGAATTCCACCATTTTGACGAGGAGCTAGCCATTCAAATATTTGACGTAGGATTTTCCAATGTGTACGGTCTTATTTTCATTTTCTTATAATTCTGATTTCAGCCTGGAATCATCAGTTTGATTTCGTTACCAGAAGTTATCTTTAAATCTAAAGTATTTTAAATAAAATTTGTAAGTATTCTTATACGTTTTGGTTTTTCTATAATTATTTAGATATATAACAACCAAAATTATTGTTCGCTTTGCATCATTTTAAATGGTTTTTATTTCCGGTTAGACCAAATTAGATGTTTAAATGGGCTTTAAAAAGAATAGAGCTTCAAAACTAATAGGCGTTACAAGGAAGAAGACATAGTTCAATGTTCATTTCCTTCACCTGGGCCATTTATCAAGCTTTTCTATAAGAAAACTCTAATCTTAGGTAACACATTCACATTCCAATACTATTAAACTAGAAAGCTCAAGTTAGGGCTAAAGACCTTCTTGTTAATAAAGTGACTAAAAACGTGTATGTGTTTAACTTCATTTTAGCCTTAAACACTTATAAAAATCCTTCATGTATTATAGTTTAGAAAACTTCTCAAAGCTAAACATAAGTTATTGTCCTCTATCACACACGATGGTCACTATATATAGGAGTTAGATTTTCTTTTATATCCTATTACACATTGTATTAGGCGTTTCATTTTCTTAGTAAACTTAGCTTTAGTTATCCTAGTTCTTTTAAGGATAATTTTCTTTTCAAGTAATGTTGAAACTTATCCAACATTCTCCCCTTCAAGCTTCATGCCATTCTTTCTAAGGTCTTGAACTCGAATTTGATCTCTTATTTCCTTGAATTTGATCTTCGCTAACGTGTTGGTTAGTATGTCTGCAAGCTGACTTGTTCTGATACATGTTCCGTGTTGATTTTGTCCTTTTCAACACATTCTCGAATAAAATGATATCGTTTGTGAATGTGTTTGCTTTCGACGATGAAACACATGGTTCTTGGTCAATTCTATGGCCTCAATGTCTTCTCGTTCTTCTTGTAATCTCACTCATCAATTCTTGAAGCCAAATTGCTTGCTTAGTAGCTTCCGATGCAGCCATAAACTCCGCTTCACAAGATGATAGAGCCACCGTTTCTTGTTTCCGAGAACCCCATGTGATAGGTGTTTCTCTAAAGCATAAAAGATGCCTAGTCATGCTATTTCCCTCGTTTTGATCAGTGTGTGACTGTTTTCATTGTGTTCGATGAGCTTCTGTGATCCTCCATGTTTAAACTCCAAGCCGTAACCAAGTGTGCCTCGCAAGTATCTATACAATTGTTACAGTGCACTTCCGTGTGAATCATGTGGAGACAGCATGTATCTGCTAAGGATACCAACCAAAAAGGACAGATAAGGTCTCTTGTTCAAGAGGTATCTAAGGCAGTCAATCCTTCGTCTATAGACAGTTGCATTAATATCTGGTTCTTCAAGTGCTTTAGAAAGATTCAAACCAAACTCCATTGGTATTAGTGTCGGGTTACATGTATCCATTCTTGCTTCCTTTAATATCCGTTGAGCATATGCTTCTTGTTTAATCTTGATTCCTTTAAAGCTTTGCTTCACTTTGATAACGAGGTAGTATGTGAGTTTTCTAAAATTACATCTCGAATTTTTGTGACATAGAGGCCTTAAAATCCATGATTGTCTTCATTTAATTTCCGATCAGAAAGAGATCGTCGACTTATATGAAAAGTATCAAGACAGGTTTCCTTCTTCCTTACAGTAAACATAGCTCTCCTTAGAACAGTTCTCGAACTTCAAACCTTTCAAAATTTGATTAAGCTTTGTGTTCCAGGCTCTTGGAGCTTGCCTTAGTCCATACAAGGCGTTTCGAAGTTTCAAAACTTTATGTTCTTCTCCCTTCTTTTTAAGTTCTTCGGGCTGAGACACATACACATCTTCAGTTAGTTCTCCGTATAAGAATGTCGTTTTGACGTCTAGATGATGGATTTTCCATCTATTTGCGACAGCTAAACCAAAAAGTAATCTTATAGTTTTTATTCAAGCTACTGGTGCAAAGACTTCGTCATAACCGATTCCATATTTTTGTACATACCCCTTCGCAACAAGCCTTGATTTGAACTTGTTGATAGTTCCATCTGCATTTCTTTTGATCTTAAAAATCCACTTGAGTCCTATCACTTTGAATCCAAGCGTCTTCTATACTAGCACCCAAGTTTCATTCTTGTGAATTGAATCAGTCTCGTATGAACAAGCAACCTTCCATCGCTTACTTTTAACGGTTCATCATTGAGTGTGAGTAGTATAATATCACATTCTAGGTTGGCCATTAAAATTTAATCATCGAGGTAACTGGGATGATTCACTTGACGTGTTGAACGTCTCAGTTCTTGTGTTCGTCTCGTACAACACCAGAAACTGGGTTGAACACATCATGTTTTTGTAAACTGTGTTTCAGGCTCTTTAGTAGCTGTCTCTTCCTGTTGAGTTTCGACCACAAAAGGAGCATGTCCATCGTCCATTGTAGCACCTCATGATATATGAAACATACCAGGTTCACAGTGCTCTTCTTTGTCAGCTCCCTTCCAGATACAGCAAGCCTTCTCGATGAAGATCACTTCTTGACTTACAACTATCCTTCTAGAGGTAGGACTGTAGAGTCGATAAGTTTTGGATCCAGGTTCAATACCAAGATGAACCAAAGCTTGTTATTGATCGTCGAGCTTCTTGAGCTGTGCCGAGTCGATTTTGGCATGTGCAAGACAACCAAATACCATAATATGAGCTATACTCAGTTTCCTTCCTCTCAAGCATTCGTATGGTGTCTGATTTGTCAAGGATCTTGTGGGGACTCAGTTAATCAGGTATGTAGCATGATGAAATTCTTCTCCCAATAGACACATACCTTGACTTTAGAATGCTTCGAGTCATTGTCATCGATGTGCAATTTCTCCTTTCAACCACACCGTTATGTTGCGGAGTATATGGTGCTGTCAAGTGTCGTCTTATACCATTATTGTTGCAATAATCTTGAAACTCTTGTGAGGTAAATTCACAACCTCTATCCGTACATAATGTAACTATTTCCTTGTTGACATCCTTCTCGATAAGGTTTTTGAAAGCTTTTGAACGTACATAATGTAACTATTTCCTTGTTGACATCCTTCTCGATAAGGTTTTTGAAAGCTTTTGAACGTACATACTGTAACTATTTCCTTGTTGACATCCTTCTCGATAAGGTTTTTGAAAGCTTTTGAAATTTTCAAAAGCTTTGCTCTTCTCCTTTAGCAATATAGACCACATATATCTTGTGAAATCGTCAATTAACACAAAGATATATTTGTTGTGTGCGAGTGTGGCTGGCGAGATAGGACCACACAGGTCTATGTGTAGGAGTCCAACGCATGTGACGCTCTATACGCAATAGCTTTTGGAAAAGCATGTCGAGTTTGCTTGCCAACCAAGCAAGAGTCGCATAGTTGTTTTTCTCCCTGAATCTTTGGCAGACCGCACACCATCTCTTGTGTCGCATGGAACTTATAGCTTTAAAACTAATATGTCCAAGTCTCCAAGGTTCCTCTTCAATTCTTGCATGTAGACATGTAGGTTTCCCTTCCTTGAGAGAGATCTTTTGTAAACTATTTGGAGTCCTTAATAATTTTATTAGCAACCTTCCATTAGGATCTCTCAAAGTTAGATAATTCTTCTTCGATCTAACATCGCAACCTTCGGTGACTTGTACTAAGCTCAATATGTTTCTTCTCAACTCTGGAATATAGTATATGTAAGTTAAGAGCTTATGTTCCCATGTTTTTGATCAAAAAGGTATCGACCATTTAACATTGATATCGACACAAGATCCATCTTCGAACTTCCTTTGATCTTTTCATTGAGCTCAGATAAGTATGATTTTCACCTGTCATATGGCTACTAGCTCCGTTGTCCAAGTACCATTTTCCTTCTTCTATTTTGCTTTGTTCAAGTGTCTTCGGTATGACCTTCTCTTCATTAAGGTACACAATCTCATGCATATATAAGGCTATATCAGCTTCTTATGTTTCACCTTTATTTAGCTCTTTATCGTGTTGTTTCTTCTCAGGACAGACCGGAGCGAAGTGACCTGGTTTATCACATTTAAAACATACAATCTGAGACATTTCTTCTTCTTGTATATGTCTTGTGAGTTAAACCTGCCACGTCCTCAGCCTATTTCCTTGTTACCTACTCCATAACTCCAGACTCTACCCCTTACTCTCGTGTTATTATGATTGAATGAGTGGTCAGAATTTGAAAATAGAAGATTCCCATGTGGTTCTTGCGTATTTTCATCAAGAATCCGTTCTTCATACTCCTTAAGTCTCCCAACAATATCTTTGAAACTTGTTTTATTCAGATCAAGATTCAAGCGTGTTATAATTTAAGTATATTTACTTCGTGGTAAGCTGTTTAGGAACTTCTTCACTAGCTTAGGTTCTTCCAGATATTGACCTAAAGCTACAAGTTACAAGGCTAATATAGATATCTTGCCTGAGAAGATATCAATTGAATCTGAATCCTTCATGCTTAGGCGTTCAAATTCTTTTACCAGGGCTTGGAGTCGAGCTTCCTTTACATGCTCAGCTCCGAGGTTCCTTGATTATATGGCTTCTTATATCATTTTTAGGGAATCTGATCGTTAACTTGCAAGTTAGATTTTTTGGAATCGATTGGAAAAGTAGAGCAGTAGAAACATCATTATTGTATTCATCATCTATCTCTGGTTCAGTTGATTCCCAAACCTTGTGTACTCGCAGCAACACCTTCATTCTCATCGACTATACTGTGTAGTTTGTTGAAGATGACATCGGCCAAACCACCGTGGAAGGTACAACTTCTCTTGACTTTGATGTTTGCTTCTTATCACTCATCTATTCGTGAATCGATCCCTTCAAACAAAACCTTAAGCTCTAATACCAAATAAAGTGACTAGAAATGTGATTGTGTTTAACCTCGTTTTAACCTTGAACACAACATCTCAATGAAGAATCATTCCTTTATTATAGTTTAGAAAACTTCTCAAAAAGTAAACACAAGCTATTATCTCTCTTGTGATCTATCACTCAAGATGATCACTATATATAGGAGCTAAATTTCTTTTTCTATTCTATTATACGTTTTATAAGGAATTTGTTTTCTTAATAAACTTAGCTTTAGTTATCTTAGTTCCTTTAAGGTTAAGTTCATCTTCAAAGAATGTTGAAACTTATCCAACATTTAATCTTGTCTCTCTCTTTAAGCTCATGCGGCCAAACAAAATAATCTAAACTACTTGAGTACTTCTATAATGGCCACTACAAGAAAGCAGACCATTTGCCGCCACCAAAAAAGGTCACAAAATAGTGACAAATACAACTAAAAAAACAGTCACAAATATTTGATCGCAATTTTTTTTGTCATAAAGTACTCGTTCATTTGCAACTATATTATGATGCCTATTCTTAGTTGTATATCAACAATGGTTTAATACATAATTAGTGAGTATTTACTTAGTTATTACTATGTCACAGTGAGTATAGGTTATTTCAAAGGAGTTTTTATTGATCAGAAGAGAGTGAGATTATAATATGGGTGTGAACTAGAGAAAATATCCGCCGCTCAGCGGAGTGGCGGAAAAGTACAAGTTGGTGAGAGAGCTAAGATTGAGTAAACCCCTAATTTATAGCTGCTAGTCTATGTGTTCAATTCTATATTCCTCTCCTTCATTCCCTCGTCTATCTTTTATACATAAATCATCGCCTTTCCTTTCCCTAAGTCGGTTTAACCTAATGAGTTGGGTCGAGCTTAACGGGCTGAGCAATCGAGCTGAGTTATCGGGCCGAGTTGTCGAGTCGAGTTATCAAGCTGACATGTGCGTAAGGTGGATGGAGATGAGTTAAGCCGAGATTAATCAACTTGATGGGCTGACTTCTTTATTTTATGGGCCTTGTGGAAGGATGTAATCCATCTCCAATAGTAATCTCCCCCAGTTCACTTGTGAGAGATGCAGTTTCTCTCAGTAAATTTGTGAGAATGGGTTTGGAGAATGGAGAACTCGGTAAAGGGATGTTTCCTTAGGAGCTTGCTATGGAATGAAAATTGTTGAAGATTTTTGTTCATTCGGCGAGTCCATTTGAGTGAATTGTGAAAAGTGTGTTTGTCATTCACTCGGCGAGGCAGCTTGAGTGAATCGTGACAATGTGTATGTCATTCACTAGGTGAAACTGCCTGAGTGAACTGTGACAAGTGTATTTGTAATCCTTTCGGCGGGACCCTTATCTTAAATATTATGGTGTGGCTGTCTTTTAGTCGGTGGAACGATCCTTCTCGGCAAGGGTTAATGTCCTAGTTTAATCTGGTCTAATATGATTATGGTCTGATTTTGATTTGGTTTCTAGTTGATCAATCTTTGATTTAAAGTGGGTACAAATTTACTCCAAGAAGTGGAATCGTCGCACCTAAAAAGGTGAAAAAATAGGCGGCGCCCTAGGCCTAATGATGATGCCGCCTTCGAGAGCCGCACCTTTCTTTTATAAATTGGGCGCCTCTCCCTTGTTTCTTCACTTCTCTCTCGTTTGAAAGGTACTCTCTCTCTCTCCCTCTCCCTCTCCCTCTCTCTTCTCTACTTTTAGTTTGTTTTGTTTCTAGTCAGCCGCCGTATATTTGCTCGATTTCTGATCTGCTCACTGTTCTTCATCCGTTCTTAAAGACAAGATGTCATTGATCCGAAAGTTTTCAAGATCCGAGAAAGGGAAGGATACGGTCACTATCTTGAGAACAGATTGAGATCTTTCTGGTGGTGCAAGTCATGTCGATTACTTGGCAAAAATTTGTTAGGATGCGCTGAGGGTCATTGCCGGATTAGATTTTGATCAGTTCCAACTTGTTCATCATTCTGAGGAACAACTTAAGGCTAGTGAGGATGGTCAACTTGCAGTTGGTGCGGGTTTCTTCGGGATGGTCAAACACTAAGGAGCAGCAATGTCGCCTAAGAAGACATAGATTGCATGACCTAAAATAATGGATCATGTTTGATATCATCAAGGTGGTTTTTGTTGGGATTCATCAAATACTTTGTTACGATTTGGTGATGGAGAACAAACAAAATCAAATAGCTTAAGCCAAAACCGAAAATTCATGTTAAGAGAAAAAATTACGTTCATGGTTAATGGAAGTTGAAAGTATTTTTAAAAATATCCTAATAGATTTTGGAAATGGGTGAGAAGCCCTAATCCAACTAGATTAATGTAATTAAATTTCTGTATATAATAGAAGTTCGTGTGATCTATTCTCTCTACATAGTAAGAAAGATGACATCTAAGCTTTAGAGAAAAAGATGTGCTTCAATTTTTGTTCTAAGGTTATAGTAGATTGCCTCTTGACAAACCTCATAGACGTAGCCACTCTAGATAAACTCTTGGTAAACTCAATTGTTTGTATTTATCTTTTAGTTCTTTCTACGTTTTTTTTTCTAGTGTTCCTAGTTTCACAAACCTATATTCTCTAACCTACGTTGGTGTATTCATTAGAGAGTGTGTCAGCGATTTTGTGCGTTTGATTCTTGTTTAGATTAAACTATTGAGTCTCAACAAATGGTATCAAAGCTCCAAGGTTTGTTGGTTTCAATGGCGAAGAAAAGAATTGAGGTAGAATGGTGTGATGGGAATGAGACTTTTCATTGTGGGAAAAGAAGATGTTACCACATCTGTCAGTCTTTGGTTTGTATTTAGAAGATTTTCGACACCTTCTGTGTCATCAGGGCCGGCCTAATTTGATATTGGGCCATGAGCCTAAACAAATATTTTTGAAAAAGTTTATGCATATTATTAAAATTTAGAGTCTATTTTGTAAGTTCTCAAAATATAGGGCCCTAATTAGTAAAAGAAATTTGATAAAAAGAAAGTGAGTCATGTGCAAATGCACACTCAGCACACCCTCTAAGCCGGCACTGTGTGTCATATGTGCGTTTGATTTTTGTTCTAAAATCAAACTATATGTACCATCGAATCTCAATAATAGTTAGTAGAAAATAAAACAATCTTGCATTCCAAATTAGTTTATTGCAAAAAAATTAACTGAATCGTGTACTCACGTATGGTATAAATGAAAAGCAAATTGCTCAAACCACTCTCATAACAACATGCCAGCAATTTTTCCTGTTTCTTTAGTATACAGAAGACTACAATTGTTTTATCAAATATTATAGTCCAATTATACCAGCACATACACTCTACAGTATAATGGAATTGCTAATAGGGAATCTATTATTAGATTTAAAAGAAATCAGATAGGAAGTGTTTGCTGTGAAAAGAAACAGATAATAATGTGGCAATCGGACAAAGCAACTCAGATATTCCCACCAATAATCAGATGCAAGCCAAAACAGAATGAACAAAAAATAAGTCTGAAAACTTTACAGGAGTCAGTTGTATGCAAATCTATATATACACGGGAGGATATACACCTGACTATATTTTTTCAAACACACATATAATTGAATAATATGATTCTCCAAAATTTGGATTAACATTTTCATATAGTGAAAAGATTAATTATATTCAAGACGGAAAGAAACAAAATGAGAGGGCAAAGAAAATAAATGAGAAAGCATTAAGAAAAATATCGAGGAAAGGGTAAGAGTACTTTAAAAGCTTTTAAAAGAAGCAGCACTCTTGCCAAGGCCACCGTATCTGCCATCCATACTCTCTCGTATATTTTTATTGTATATTTACGTATACATACTCTCTTGTATTCTCTTATTCTGAATAACTAATATACTAAATTTGGATTTGCGTTTGAAAATGCAGAATTAATATATATATATATATATATATATATATATATAATTATTAATCTTTTTATTATTAAAAAATGATTTTTTTTTATTTATTTCATACTTAATAAATATTTTACATATTTGATAAAATAACCCGTAAAAATAATAATTGTAAAGATATGTCACTATTGATATATTTTTACATTACCAATTTAATACCTATGAACCAAAACTTAGTCAAAATTCATTATATATATGTGATTATTACCTTATTAAAATTTTAATCGTTTGTTAGTTCATAATAAAAATAAATCTATTTGTTTAACTAATTTCATACTTAATTAATATTTTACATATTCATTGGAATAACCCGTAAAAACAATAATTGTAAAGATATGATATCGTTGATGTATATATATATATGTGTATGTTTTACCTATCCAAAACCTATGAACTAAAATTTCGTTAAAACCAAAAATATATAGATATAAATAAGTGAATTGGATTTTAATTTCAAATACCAAAAATATAATTTAATGATGATGATATAATCAATGCATTAGGAATAATAGATAGGGATGGTATGTCATACTAGGTGAGAAATGTTTTTGGTTCAAGATATAGAAATACTTCTCATCAATAAAAAAGATGACTAAACCTTCTTTTCTACTATAATAATTGTAAAATATTTTGAGTTCCATATATTATAATCTTTTTTAACAGTTTTCTATATGTTTTGCATTTATCGTTGGTTTCAAAATGTTAGTGTAAACCAGTTTACTACGGAAGAAAACCAACAATTATAAATAAATAAATAAATTCACATGAAGATATGGTAGTTTGAAATTTCAAAAGAAAAAAATATATGGTAGTTTATAAAATATAAGAAACATAGTTAGTGTATTATTCTCCTGTAATACTAAATTAAATACGACATTATATAAATAAAAGAAAAATGTTAGAGAAATTTAGGATAATATATTGGTAGGTGAAGAAGACCATAAAATTATTAATTCCTAGTGAAATGGTGCAAATATTCTTATATAATTAGACATTCTTTAGAATGTTTTTCTTTTAATAGTATTGATTAAACTTTTATACCATACTTTTATTGCATCGATTTGGTCGAACATTTTTACTACAATGTATTGAACAACTTCAACAAAAAAATTCAGGTCAAAATCCTCAAATTTAAGTTTGTAAACTTTTCTAATGCTCATCACATGCAAAATAAGATACCAAAATTGTATTTTTGTGAAATTTGTTTCTGACAAAAATAATGTGAAATAGTAGCATTAAAAATAATTAAAAAAAAACAAGCTGATTTCTTTTATACGTTGAACTATTTTATACAGGAATAACATTATGATTCTATATATATACACACATAACCGGTCTTTGCTAAAGAAGGTAAGATTTAGATGCCACAATATATATATATATATATATATATATATATATATACTGAAAAGCATAATTATAAATTTCTGAAAGTTAATCACGGTTTAGTGGTTGTGTGTTACTAACTGTAAATCGTTTGGAGGTTCGATGTCTCAAGATTAAAAAAATGTATATAGGTTCAATTTTTTTTTCTGCTTTAGGCAATAAAACCGACTGGATGACACAAACGTGACTACATATTTTTATTAAAAATATCTAAAATTTAATAAAATATCTTAAAATATCATGAAAATTAGTAACAATACTCTTTTCTTTTCGTAGAATATTACACAAATTTTTGGAAAAGACCTTGTTCAACCCCATTCTTTTAGTGTGTCTAATTAAAAATACAATTTAAATTTGTACAAAAACTATATTAACTAATGATGAAAGTTATTGTTAATATTATTTACAAAATGTGTGAAAATTTATAGAATGATACTATTTGTAGATAAAAAGGGATATGTAATATCAATACAACTAAAACACCACTATTTATTTATTTTAGATAAAAAATGGTAACCTCAAAACATTCTTAAAATATTTATATCTATAAATAACAAGGATGGGGAATTTGTTTGTAAACTCTTGCAGTGACCATATCCAATACTATTATCTAAGCATACACCCGTATGACATTTTCTTAAACACGCATGATTGACTACACTTATTTAATTAAGCGTTTTCATATGCATATATTTTTCTTCCTCGAAACTTAGAATATCAAGTGTTAACACATGTGCATGCATTCATGCGATTTGTCGGTAGAGTTTTTTTAAGCTACGAATTTTTTGACACTTTCTCAATTAATATGTATCATTTTGATGCAGAAACTATGTTAATCTTTTTGTATAGATCCAATTTTTCGGATGTCCCGTATGAACCTGTTCGTAGAATTCATGTTTCATAGTTTTATATAATTTCAAAAGATATCAAATATGATTCAGTAATATGTGGATGTCATTTTTGTTTCAGTTATAATCTTTGTTCATAAATTCTAGTGTTCGTACTATAAAATTTGTAGATTTTGAATAAAAAATTACCATATGTTTATTGTATATATACAGCAACTTTCCCAGAGAACAGATATATATATAAAATATAAAAGATGAGTTTTCTACGTTATTTGTAAACCGTTTGTTATTCTTTATCAAAAGTTCAATATTATGGAAAATTTCATCATGCTGATTCTTCTAAATTTTCGAAATTAAATGAAGACGTTAGGTAAATGACTCAACGTGTGCCTTATCGTCAAATTTGTTGATATTCAAAAGGAATATGAGATATTTACACGGTGAGAAATTTAGTGTAAATAATATACAAGTATGGTCACAATCATTTACAACGTAATCATGGTTTAGTATCACTCCATATTTATCAATCCATAGTTATATCTTATAACCAGCATTTGATGTATGATATCTATACTATAATAAAAGGGGAATATGAGAGTATATTAAGTTGTCCACGTCAGCAGATTAATTCAACCTATACTCTCTCACCTTTGGACTTCCTGAGTTTTGATTACTTCTCTTCCGTTTTCCCAGAAACCTAACCCACTCTCTGTTCTAATCAATGCTTGACTTCATTCTAATCAATCCTTCGCTTCCTCTCATTCAATGGATTCCTCCTTTCACCTTCCTCTGAATCAGATCAGCGATAATATATTTCTCTGGTGATTAGTTTATTTATTCAACGTTTTTGGATTTTGTAAATATGTTATTTGATGATCGTCTTTGTATCTTTGATATTGAAATGAATCGAATTGATTAATTATTGTTTTGTTCTCTTTAGAGAAAGATTCTTTTATGAACAGAGCTCGCAAATACAGTAGCCTTGCTGCTTCTCTAGAAGACACCATTACTCCACCTGTGAAAGTCCAGCACACTCAGCTCCTAATCAACGGAAAGTTCATTGATTCTGCCTCAGGTCAGATTCTTGAATTGTCCAAAACTCGTGATTACAATGCATATATCGGTTTCCGTTTGTTACAGTTACACTAAGTGATGTTACAGGAAAAAAATCCCTACTTTGGATCCAAGAACTGGGGAAGTGATCGCTCAGGTAGCTGAAGGTGATGTAGAAGACGTGAACCGTGCTGTTGTAGCCGCGCGCAAGGCCTTTGATGAGGGTCCATGGCCTATAATGACTGCTTATGTAATATAATTGTTTGTTTAAACATCTGTTTTGTTTTGAAAGTAACTCTCTCATGTTTGATTCATTTTCTTCAGGAGAGATCAAAGTTATGACTTATACAAGTGGAGATTACAAGACATTGATGTTTGTTCAGATTAGCCCAAGCTCCGCTGATCAAGGAGAGACGCTTTGCTCCTTAAACTTTGCAAGCAGAGTTTGCGGAAACGAAAGTGGACCTGCTCGGAAACAGGCGGATGTGTTTATCCGCCTGAACTCCTCAAGCTAAAACAAATGGTAACATGACTCCTTTGCACTCATATCATCTAAGCTTTAAACATATCTAAAGCTGAATCTCTTTTAATTGTCTCCTTTATAAACAGACAGAGAAGCTGAAACAGGAGGAAAAAGAAACGAAGAAGCTGCAAGACAATGTGCAGTCACTACAGCTATGCCTCACTGCTAGAGAACATTTATGCAAAGGACTTCAAGATAAGGTAGTCCGCTTTAACTAATATGTTTGATGTATTTACTGTTCTATATTCTTCTAAGTTGTAAATCATGTTTTAGGTTTGTGATCTTGAATTTGAACTAGGAGAGGAAAGGAAGACCAGAATCAAGCAGGAGACACGAGCTCTAGCGACTGTATCATCATCATCGTCAACATCTAGACAACTACCGACAATCACAGAGAAAAAGCCACCTTTGGCTCCCACAAGATCAATGCGGATGCCACTCAGAAGAATCACAAACTTCATGCCGCAACAACCATCTCAGGTTCCTACAAAGAGATTCTCAGACACAACAAGCAAAGAGAATAATAATTCTAATAACAGCTTCAGAAGAAGATCATTCGTGGACATCAACACACTAATGAAACCAAGAAGAAGCTCCATCGCATTCAGACCAGCTCCTCCTCCATTAGCCATTGCATCATGTAATAACAATAAAACACTCCAGGCGAGAAGGAGAGTTTGTATCTTAAGAACAAATGTAGCTTAGGCTTTATCCACCGTGCTTTTCTCTTCCTGTGTCCACTATTGGATGCTTGCTATTAAATCTCTACATATCTATCGTAAGCTGTGACAAGCACAAGGGCAGGTAAAAACAAAACTTAATGATTTTTATATCTTAGGATTATAATTGAAAACGCAACGATATCGACATATATACAATGATATCCAGAGGTTAACTTCAAGCTAAATATGTGTACAATATGAAAAGATCTTTTAACTTCAAAGAACCAACCGCATCTCACTATTAAAAGACGTCCACTTCCACACCCAAAGCATATATGTGAGCTCCATTTCAAACTGCACAACAAGTAATCAAAACAAATATCAAACAATAAATGAAAATTTTAAATTTAGCTACAAAAATAAAATGAAAAAACCAAATAACGAATTGGTTTACAAATCTGCTGGAACTTTATAATTGTAGAACCAAAAAAAATACACAGTATTATAGTTATACATTTAACAGTTGTTTTACGTAAAAGTAAATAACGGAGATAAAAGAATATTACAGATCATACATAATGTATTTAGTTAATTTTTCTTACTAATATTATATATAAATTTCAATAAAATACAGCAAAATATATTTCAAATAGTTTAAATTTGTTTTCATTTTTATAATTCTGAAACCAGTTCCAGTATATATCATATTTGTTTATCCTTTTTCAAATAAAAATACACAAAAGGAAAGTTTAATTAAATTATATAAATATATTCGGGCGTAGCCCGGAAAAACCCCTTGACTGTATAATAGAGTATACCATTGAAACAAATTATTTTCTTTGTTGGTCATCGTTCAATATATAATAATATAAATGAGGAATTATTAGATAATGATTTCATAAATTTTAAACCATTTAAAATAGCTTTCTTACAGAGAAAATTTATCTTATCTTAATTTTACGAGTTAGATCTTACAAATTCAAGTTCTCAAAGGATATACTCATCATCTGTTGCAAGGCCATTTTCTATGTGCGCATTTCCATACTGATCTAAAGAAGTGTAATATACATATCTTCACGATTTATGCTAAAAGGAACCAATATAGTAAAACAAACTAGGGAAATTGTCAAAAATATCATTTTTTTTGTACCACTTTTCAAAAAAAGTTTAATTACTTTTATCTTTGTTTTTAAAAGGAAAAAACACACTTATAACCTTTGGGTTAATTAATCTAAGAATTAGGGTTTAGAGTTAAGGGGTTGTAGGGTGGAGGTATGGTTTAGAAATGTAAAATTTAGGATTCTAATTAATTTTAAATAATGTGTCTCTTAAAAAGGTGATATTTTTGAAAATATCTCTTTAATGAAGGTAAAAATGAAAAGTGGTACAAGTAAAGTGATATTTTTGAAAATTCTCCAAAAAACTAAATAGAATCATAATTTTAATTCACCAAATAAAAATAGATGAAAAATTTATAAAATTCAAATAGTTAAAAATATCAACTTAAAATAGTTTGTTTAAGATTTAAAAAATTGGACTAAAACCTAAAATCAGGTTATTATTTTTTTATCTGTGATTAGTATATGTGTTTTGGATAAAACAAGTGAGGAAAAAGGTGTGACCAATAGTTATAGGGATGTAACATAAAACACAAATATAAAAAAGTAAAATTTAATAACTAAATTCAATATATCACAATAGAATATATTTTTATAATATACATCCTTATTATATAAATAAAGATGTCTGCGTAACTACTTATGGTCCACATCACCGCTACCTCTTTCTCTTATTCAAAAGATATAATCTATTTCTTACATTATTTATAATGATTATTTAAGCTATTCTTTTTGTTTTTCCTTAAATTGTAGACACTTAATAATTACTTAGTTTTCCTTACTTTTTAAAATTACAGTGTCTTCAATCCAAATATAATATTGAAAATTATTATCCTAAACTAAACTATTTATTCACATATCCGCGCGTAGCGCGGAGAAAAACTCTAGTAAATGTTAAAAGTAGCACTCCAAATTTATATCTCAACACTTTTAAGATATAAATATGGAGTTGTAATTCATTAATTATGCTATTAAAGATCGTGACTCATGTTTCCCTTCCTTCAACCACAATACGTATGAGTAGATGATGTATAAAAGATATGAAAAAATGTGAATCCTACTGTATAACTCTTTTTCTATTTTTTTGGATATATTGAAAGAAGGGATACATGAGTCATACCTCCGGAAAAGGTTAATTAAGCTTAAGAGATTTCTCCTTACAAACTAATCCTGTGGGACATTTGTCCTTTCACCAAATTGCATATCCTAAATAATGAACACACACCCACATTAATTAAGAGATATACTACATCCGTAGTATTATACTATTATTTAAAAGAAAGTTTCAAAAGAAAAAAAAATAACCTTCTCGTGAAGATCTCAGTCCAATAACCTTTTTTGTTCCATGTAAAAAGGTAATCAAAAACTTCGAAGTCCAGATTGAGTTACTATGTTTTCTGCCCAATGAAAAAATTCTGATTGAACTTTTAAAACTTTTTACTTCCCATTTGATGAATTATACTTTGTCAAACTTACATCTCTATATTCTTTTTATTAATATTTAAAACATTTCGTTTTCTCAATATTTTCTTAAAAAACATTCTCTTTCTCTCTATCCCCCCCACCCAGCAACACAAAACCCATACATACATGTATTAAAACCAATCCACTCATTATATAAACACTCTCTTCACACACTCTCCAAAGTAAAGAAAAACAAAACAAAGCCCAAAGCCAAAGCTCGCAGTCAAAATCTCAACATCATAGGTTTTTTTTTTTTCTTCTTCTAGAGAATAGGGTTTTTGACATATAATATATCCATCTTGATTAGGTCTTGTCAGGTAAATCAAAAATGGTCAGAGAAGATCACGAGGAGGAGGAGGAGATGATGATGGTGGCGGCTAAGAAACCTGCATGGCTCGAAGGATTACTGTCGGAAACTTTCTTCTCGAGCTGTGGGATCCACGAGAGTCGCCGTAAAAGCGAGAAGAACGTGTTTTGCTTGCTCTGTTGTCTCAGTCTTTGTCCTCACTGTCTCCCTTCCCATCGCTCTCATCCTCTTCTTCAGGTAATGAGTTTTTATCAATTTATTATTTACAGATTTTTCGCAAATAATTCGTTCATTGGTATTGAAATTGCCCAACTACGCATCGATTCCCTTATGCGCAATTTCACAAGTTTATTCTTTTCTATTTTTTTTTTTTTTGTGATAAAATCTATACTTACAATTATACAAACAAGAACCACTGTGTGTACGTATGTTTTCTGTTAATCGATTTCTCAAAGACAATTCTCTCTCTCTCTCATGAGAGTTTTTAGATTGTAGCTAATTTTCAAAACCCTTGTTTTTTTTTATTTGTCTTGGTAACTTTCTTGGAAATTTCTCAATTCCATGGAAACCAAATTTCTGTTGTTTTATTTTTCTGTGCAATTAATATGAGTTACTTCAATTCACATGAACATATTTCTGCTTTAATAAGAGCATCATTAGAGCCAAGTTCTTAGCGTGGGGCCCACTGTTTTCTTAAGAACTCAGCTCTTAAAGTTTTTCTGCAAGAGTCAGTTCTTAAGAAGTTCTTGCACTGTTTGCGGGTCTCACTGATATGTGGCGGCCCGTAATTGGTTTTTTTTTTTTTTTTTTTTTTAAAAAAACAGATCAAAAAGAAAAAAAAAACTAAGAACCCTTTAAGAGCACCTTTAGTGGGAGTTTCTTCCCCAATTTCTCAGAAAAAAGATAAATACAATAAATAAGAAAATTAAGAGAGAGAAGGTGGAACTAAAGAAAAAGACAAGAAACGTACCGTTGTGAAGAATCGATTGTAGAAAGATTTCTACACTTGTCATATAACGAATGGTTGAACTATATTTCTATTTAAAATTTATTAAGTTAATCATCAGTATTATTATTATAAGACTAGAAATTAATGGGAAGAAACTGACTCAATGCTGATGCTCTAAGAGTTCTAATTAGGGATAATGATGCTCTAATTATATATCCAACATCTTTTCAGATTTTTTTTTTTAAATGCAAATTATAGACCTATCAGATTTTGTAGTATGCCAAATCTTTTTAATAGTTAAATGGACCTTCATTTTCATAAACATTTTCTTCTCCCCAGAAACTATCTTCTTAAAGAAGACCTAAATCACCTTCCCGAATTTTCTCTGCATTTTAAAATTTTACTCTAATTGAGCTTTACATTTGACTCTCTAAACACGTGATCATTTCTCTAATTACGTTTGATAATTGTAGATGTTTGTATATCATGTATGTATATATCATTGATAGTATTGGACTTGAATTGTCTATTGTTTGGATTTGGTTTGTTTCTATATATAGTATGTGTCTTTTTCTCCTGTTTTATTTATTCTTCTCTTTTTAAAACTGCTCGGTTCCTTTAAATTTATTGTCTCAACTTCTCTTGAGCTGTTGCTTTCAAACAACATCAAAACTTTGACCAAATTCCTTTTCCTTCACTTCCATTTACTGCTTTCTACAGTCTTTCTTTTTTATATTAAGTAGTAATTTAAAATTCATTTTCCACTATTCCCCGTAACAATTATTGGTGCAAATCTAATTATAAGACTTATGAAATGTTATTTATTCTGGGTAGTTACCATGTTGTGTGCTTCAGGTAAGTTGATGAAGTTTGTTTCAGTAATTAAAATTTTGGCCCCCATTAATTTATATTCTACCTGTAAAGCCCTTGGTTTGTGAAATGGCAGGTGAGACGGTACGTATATCACGACGTCGTTCGGCTGAGTGATCTTGAGAAGCTCATAGATTGTTCATATATTCAGGTGAATGATCCTCTCTGAATTTCATTTTATATAGTTGAAAAAGTCTGTTACTAATTAATTGAAAAACTTTTATATTCAGTCATATACAATTAATGGTGCCAAAGTGATATTCATAAACCAAAGACCACAATCAAGAGCTAAGGTCTCTTCCAATGTTTGCCTCACCTGTGATAGAATCCTCCAAGAACCATTCCACTTTTGTTCCCTCTCTTGCAAGGTAATTGCAATTGATGAACATATTCATTTTGGAATTATTTTACTTTTGAATAATTGAACCCTAAGAAAATAACTTCAAACATTAAATATTCCTGACTAGTGAAAAACATGGAATTTTAGTTATAAGTAGTTGGCACAGTTGACCCATTAATTCATTAGATTCTCTTGTTTTATTGTTTTTATTCTAATAAAATTTTAAATAACATTAGAATAGAACTTGCTCCTAAAAAAATAGAATAGAACAATTGCTTCAACTTTTAACATATCTCATATAGTTTTTTAACAAAGAATTTCTCTAATGATGAAGAAACAAAGTTTAAAAAACAGCTATTTTCCATTCTTTATAATAATCATATGATATTTTCTTTGGATTATGTGTTATTTGTTTAATTCTATTAAACACATGTGAAAGTACAAAGTAGGCACTTCCCTAGGTGTATGAGCTATCATGTCCAATATGGGACTTATCTCTTATTATGTTATATGAAAACATAAAAATATATGTGTAGGTGGATTACTTAGTATATCAAGGAGATGATTTATCAAGTATTCTCTATAGAATCGATGAATCGGATTTCACGTTTTCAAGTTTGAGAATGGACGGACACAATCAGCTCGGAGAGATATCAACAATGGAGGACGAGACCGACGATATTGTGGTAATCTCAGATCAATCGGAGAAAGGTAGCAATAGTAATAAGGAGAAAAGGAAGAAGAAGAAAGAGAGCCATTACTTGCCTGGGATGGTTCTTTCACTTGGTAGCAGAAGAAAAGGTGCTCCTCATAGGGCTCCTTTCTCTTAATTTTAAACAGAAATAAAATCAAAGGCAAACAAATTATATATATATAAGCATTATATGTATACATAATTAAATATATATGTATCGTATTCTTAGGTATTTCTTGTAACGGGTACGATAAGATCATTAGTATTTTATGAATTTATCACCTACGTGTGTTCGCTTTTTTCTTTGTCATGGTTATTTTTCTCATTTTTGCTTGTGTTAATGTGAATTCTCTTTTTGAACACCGTGTTAATGTGAAATTAATTTTTAAATTTATGTGTTTATGTATTACAGGCCCTTTTAATAAATACTGAGTCTGACTGGTAAGCCAATTAAACTAAAAGTGTTAAGAGTAAAATTTCACATTTACTTCAATTTCTTTAAGAGTATGTTTATTAACGGTCTTTTAACATAAGTTTTTTTTTTATTTTTTTAAGAGACATCTCTTAATTTATAATTAAAAAAATTTAAGAACCGTCTCTTAAATAGGAGATTTAATAGTCGTCTCTTATCCTAAATTTTTTTTTTCTAAAAAAAAATAAAAATCAAATTATGTTAAGAATCCCAATTTAAGAGAGAGAGATAAACATGGCATAAGCTGTCCCAATCAGATGAAAAAATTAGAAAAAATTTTAATCACTTTTGAAGAGGAACTTGGAGTAACACCTAAAAGGCTAAAACTATTAACTATATATTTAACTACATATTTCTATTTTCAGCTTAATTCTTTATTATTCTATATTTTTTTTCTTGACTCTTTATTAGGATATCTTCAACAACTTTTCATCCCTTCATTTTTTGAAAAGTTTTGTATTCCAACTGCCATTTATTTCTTCAAATTTTAAAAGCGTGAATAGTGCACTTTCAAATTTGAAAGTGCATTCACCCCTTCAAAACACTATTTTTTTTACTTTAATCTCTACAACTATATATGTTTCATAATTGCATAAATAACTTTTTATATATCATATTTTAGTATTTATCGTTATATTTTCTTAAAAATATTTTAATTAAAATTATTTTATGAACACTTCTTGTACTACTTATAGTTATATTTGACTGCATATTATTATACTTTCGAAAATATTTTATTTTAATATTTTTTAAATAGTATGTTCTATGATTTTGAAAGTTTAGTGGTTATAGTTAATTATTAATAATATTAAAGATTAAAATATAAATTACTAATTCTTATAAAAATAAATTTTAAAGTGATTGTTGAAGAATCAATCTTTAGTTCTTTTATTTTTAAAGTGAACTCTACTAAAAATAAAGGAGCTTGTTAGAGATATTGTTCTACATTATTTACTCTAGTAACCACTAATCAGACCCACTGTGTCATTTGGTACTTTTATAAAGTATATACTGATTTTAAATTGGAGTATTAAAAAGTGGACTCGTCGTTTGTGTAATTTTCATTGGGAGATGGAACAA